>BQNB010014090.1:0-62524 GCA_026074375.1 Tanacetum coccineum | reverse complement strand
AAACCCTAAAACCCTAATTTCACTTTAAACCTAAAACTAAACCCTAAACCTTAAAACTAAGCCCTAAACCTTAATCCTAAACCCTAAACCCTAATCCTAACACTAATCCTAAACCCTAAACTATCTTAAACCCTAACCATAACACAAATTAAAACCCTAAAACCCTAACCCGGAATGAAATGAACCTAGCACCCCTTTTCTTGCATTTTTACCCATTTTAAGCAACCAAGCACCTCCCTTGCATCACCATGACATCACCAAGCAGCCACCCTAGCACCTTACAAGCACCTCCATCACCACCCTTAAGCTCCAAGGCTTCTAGACACCTCCTTGTACCTGAAACCCCTCCAACACCTTCCACCTTGCAAATATACACTAATAGCTCACACCATTTACCCTATAGACTCCATTAATCATCTATCTACAGCTCTTGACACCTTTCATAGCTAAAACTTGGGCACCAAGAGTGTTTCAACCCTATAAATAGCCGAAACATTCACCCCTTTCAAATCATACCTCAAATTTCATCATACACATCAATGGAGTTCTAACTCAGACCAAGAAGGATCAATAGAAGTCCCTAAGCTTATAATAGAAGCCAAAAATCAAGAAAAAGGAACCCTTGAAGTCGTTACTAGGCGTACGAACCCGAAAACCCCATTTCGACCCATTTTAACTCAAGTAAGCTCAAAATCTGCTTCAATAAGCTCATAATCTGCATTATAATGTTCATAATACTCTCAAGATCATATATAAACTCTTGTTTGAAGCTTTGAATCCTCAAACTCAGTCGCTTTTGCTGTTTAAAACAATAAAAATGACCTCGTTTTGATTTTTCTGCTAACGAAACCTTTTTCTATACTATTGTTACGTAGAACAGCTTATTTTCGCTTATATAATATCGCCTCCCCCCATAACTCTGCAAATATCAATTTGGAAGACTACAATGAAAGCTTGCATGGCTTTTTGGACATGTTTTACAAATATTTCCATGCATAGGGGTATATATCGTAACTTTCAAAAATTAAAACTAGAGCACTGAAAAAGACATACTTCTTAAGTTATAACTTAAGGACCTATTTGCCAAGTTTCAAAGTTAAAGGATTTAAAATTAAATATACTTATAATATATATAAAGACTAAAAATATTTAAAAATTTAAAAACCAAGGGTATATAATTGCAATTTTGCAAACTTAAAAATATAACAAATAATATTTTTTATATAAATTATAAAAATATATATTTATATTAAAAACTCGATTTATTAAAACCCACACATTTAACAGGTTATTAATCATAAATCGACGCAATTATTTCATGATATATTAAATGACATAATTTTCATCAGCTAACTTTTTGAAAACTTAAAAATCTTATCATATCAGCGGTTACTAAGAAATTTCATATGAATGGATTCAATTTGAGTTTTTGCATTTGACGATTGCTGGTTTACGATTTAAAGTGCTCTGGTTCCTCAAACGCTACAAACATGGCCTAAAGATTATGATAGCACTGAACATCGATACACTATTTCCATAAATTAACATAACTCAAAAGATATACGTTAAAAATTAGAAGTTTTTGACATAAACTATCACACTAAATGTTAAGACCTTGCGACAGTACACATCACCTGCCATGAACTTGCAGTTGACAAGCTTGGACTTTCACTTGATATACTTTTGTCATCAATCCAGATTTCCCGATACTTTTAAGTGATTCATAGCCTCAACTTTTAATCTTCTATTTCATAAACCCGAGAGGGGGATAACAAGCTATAAATCATTGAATACAAGTATTTTCTAAATGAGTAGCTATCCTGAATATATAATTGCAACTGTTTGTCTAAACCCCTTAATCAAAGACCACCACCATCATGGTCAACTTAATCACTGCGAGTGAACGGTGAATATTGTGAAAAGCCTATTGGATTTGATGAATCCCGTTTTGTGTTAGCCGGATAGGTAACCAAACTCACTATATTTGAAACCATAGTATATGGAAATTAACCCTACACGGGGCCATTATCTTTATAATATATCAACTATTGATATATAACACTATCAGTTCTGAGTGCCATGAGCTTAGACGCAATAATACTGTTTTTCCATAATAATATGTAACTCATTGCAATTATATACGCTTTATTGGGTACTAACAACTAACCCACTATTATGAGAATAACTTTTATTCACACTATTTATTATAAAACCTGTGAATTTCACTCAACCATTGTGTTAACCTTTTTAGCATGTTTATCTCAGGTAACTGAACATCTTATGGCACGGAGTGACACGGACATGAAGATGGCTAAACTGTTATCATTCAAACTTTATGTTTTCATGTTGATTTTGGACCGCTGTTTGTAAAAACTCTGAAGAAATAATTAATGAAAACTTATCATTAAAAACTCTCTTTGAGTTCGCTTTCTAATGATAATGACTGTTATACTATGAAAAAGATACCCCAGATAAGCTTTCCGCTGCAAATGTAAAATAAGTAGTTATAAGATGAGTTGGACACGCTAGAGCCACGGTGGGGAGCGAGGGAGTGCGGTGACGCAGATTGGAGATAACAACCTTAAACAATAACTACTTTTCTTTTTCCATCCAAGAAAAGTCCATCGCTGGCCCACTACATCTCCTGAATATGTATTAAAGATACATAACTATTATAACTAATTTATAAATAACTATGTTGTTTACTACTGGGTTGTTAACAGAGTGTGTCTGCTCCCAACCATACCTACTTTCGATATTGAGATGATTTTTCCCTCCATCTTTCCGGACTATATCTCGCTCATCCCGGACTAGTGTTCCAGCTTCACCAGGAAAACTAGAGGGTCAAGCTCTTAAATACGGGGGGGGGGGATGGGGGGGGCGAGTGGGAGGGGTTGGTGGACACAGAGTGGAGCGGCGAAACAGTTTCACCCAACTCTTTCACTTTTTCATGATCGACGATGATGCTGAGGCTATAATGAAGTTCATGCATTCAATAGCTATACTATGCTAAAGAATTACCTATTCCACCACCAACTATTGTGCCTCCATCTACAATGCTATCTCCAATGTTTTAATCCTCAAGAATTCTTTCCTTCCGAGGAATAATAGTCACCTAGAAACAAGGGCCATACCAACATTCTCTCTACTTCTGCCCTACCTCAAGAATTTGAGTGGGAGAAAGCTCTCGTAAGAACAAGTCTGGAACGTCCACAGAGGAGCAAATTGAGAAATCCTAATTACTGGATGAACTCGCTCACGACCAGCATTGAGCACAAAGAAGACAAAATAGAAGGTCTCTAGCAAACGGTTCGGTGATTTATACAACAAAATTTCGACAATCAGGAACTAAAACTCCAAAATGCTCATGCTCGAATTACAAAACTCAAAGAAAGCAAACGGGAAATCACAACAAGATTGCTCTGCTCCTTCAGGATTTCTAATAAGAACTAATCATCGAAGAAAATCCAAGTCCGCACCATTGGAAGACAAGAAAGTATATCTGAATGCAATCTATGATCTCAAGAACACCAGAAAGGACCATCGAACTACCTAATAGATATTAGTTATAGCAATTTAACCTAGCCACAGGATGGTTGGTATACAATACCAAACTTGTCAAATTTTGAACTATGTACAGACTAAGGCAAGTTGTTCATATATAATACAATGGCAAGCCTGTTATACTTGTTGTTCATAATACCGATATCATCCATCCAAAAACAAACTTCTCTATATCATCATCTCCGTCTTTATCATTATGACTCATACCACGATTTCTAAAATAAATCATAGAGACTTTATTTGATATGAAAGTATTATGATTTTCGATATCACTATTTGTGACTGATGTTTATGTGATGAACTTTAATCATTTTAAGACATGTGGATATCATTCATAATAACGTGATTACTTATGTTAATAAATGCCTCCCAAACGATTCAACATCTGAAGCACCAGCCATGACTCATGGTTGCCATCAGAAACTAGTTGCTGATATGATTACCACACCTGGAAGCACAGCCCCTAACCATGGCAAATACTGATAATACCAACAGAACCAAGAGAAGCATCTTGTGGCAAAGACCAATGTCTAGCTACAAAGAGCTTCATGAGCTCCAACCCATCAACTCAAAGTTGCGAAGGCGCTATTGGTCTCATCCGATGGTTGTAAAAGAACTGAATCATGTTTTCCCATAGCAACTGTAAACCGCGAAGACTGCAAGTCGAAAGTTTGCTACTAGGTACTTTAACTAGAGAAAGAGCTCAATCTTAGTGGAATTCAATTGCCTCAATCCTCATTGGGATAGAAGGAAGCTAGTACAAGATTACCTGGGGTGAGATGGATAATACACGCATGAAACTTTGATATAAGAAATATATCTCCCTAGACTGTAAGTACTCCTAGACGATGGAAGGAGCAAATTTTTAAATCTGAATTGAATGGGGAAATAATCTCAAGACGTATGTTGAGAAGATGCCAGAGAATTGGCTAACCATTGTGCCCACAATGGTGCCTGGGGGGGAGATTTTGAGAAAATGATGGAATTTTCATCGGGGGTTGCCTAGAAATTTTAAAGGGAATATTTACCAAACAAGCCTCTAAACCTCAAACTTCTAGAGGAAGCCTAACATAGCCCAGAGGCTAATGGATTTCAGGTAACAAAGCACACTCCGGTGCAAGTATCAAGTATCACAAACGAAAGTAACGACAAAAGAACTTTTCACAACGAACTACCGCAACGATAATAAAACCAACAACTACCGTGAAGCACCCAACAACCGCTACAATTACAATCTCCTCAACATAACAAACAGAAGACATGAAACCTTCAGTCTTGATGTTGTCATTCCCCAACTGAAAGACCAATAGGTAATATTGAAAATCTCCCTTGTTGTAAGAAAGTGGCACTCTGGCATCACACTAACCTTGCACTCGTAATTGTAATACTATTAACAAGATGCGAGCCATCGACTAAGAACTCTGCAAAATAAAGTGCCAAGCAACTAGAAGTAATCTGTCTACCAGTGACAATTAACTTTTCAAGCTATGGAGAGAAAGGCATTATGCAAATCAGTGCCGAAAGACCACCAACAACAATGCCCAGGGAAGAGCCTACATCTAAGAAGAATACTCATCCAGACCGAACGAAGTCACGTGGTATGATTTCTTCAAACCAACATCTAGCTAGAAGTTAGTATTTAGATTCCTGGAGCCGATAATAGTTTTCATATCCATGGCCTGACTCAGTGAGCGAGAGAGCGCAGCGAGCGCGCGAGCGCTCGATCATAACTAACCCGTCTCTATAGGGGGAAGATATAGTAGGAGCCGGGGTTTACGATATCCTGAAATGTGACGGATAAACTTAGTAAGCACAAACAACGTTATTTCAGCTGCAATCCTGCGTACGCGTCAGTATATGTATCTCTCTCACAACTATTCCAAAATTTGATGGTTCTTATGGCCGATTAAACTCATTAGTATTATGGCTGACTCGTCATTGCTATGGATTGGTTAAAGCCCAAGTATCATGCTAGATTTATTTTGTGACCAGAAGCCATCCACACCCCATCGAACGGTGAAACTTTAATCATAGACCGAGGGTGACCAAAAGAGTAATAGGATGTCTAAGGTTTTAGGTAAGGACATTGGAATTTTAGTTTAGATTGTGAAAGTGGGGGGGGTTATGTGTGATAGGTGTGGTGGGGTGGGGAGGTGTGGATGTGAAGTGAGTGTTTGTTCAGTGTGTTGGGGAAAATCAAATTTTAGTCTATTGGCGTCCCTGAGTATTTTTTATTAAACCCCGACTAAATCTCATATTCTTTATAAAAAACCGAAAGGTATAATTCCATATGAAGTCAAGTTTTTGTGCCAAATAATAGGAAAAGAAGTCGGATGATAAACGACTAAATACATAACCGGAGAGTCAGAATTCCCAGAAGTTTTTCCTAAAGACTACTTTGGCCTTATCCTCCCGACGTCAATAGAAGTTTCAACATCGATTTAATTCAGGAGCGACACCTGTAGCCCGAGCAACAAATAGATTAGGCGCCTTCAAGAAATGCAAGAACTAACTACAACCAACTTCAAAGTTGCAGATCGGAGTTTTATTGATGACCAAGTACTTTCACCTTGGTGGAGCTCCTTGTCTTAATGTTAAAAAGAATAATGTGATCTTTCAGAAGAGTAGATCGATTACACGGGGATTGAAAAACTTACCGTAAAGAATCGTTACTATTACCCAGGATCGATGACTTTATTTTACCAACTTCAAGTTCGATGTTTACTCAAAGATTGACGTGAGATCAGTTTATCAATCAACTGAAGTCAGGATGAAGATATTCCCCAATAGACTCTTCAAACAAGAAACGACATTTGAATTACAAGTGATGCCATTTGTTTAGACTAAACCACCTGATGTATACATGGGAACACATACATTGTGTGTTGTAACCATACTTGTATAAATTTAGATGAGAATATTCAATCGATGATATCTTATCTACTCTCGTAACAAAGAAGAGCACGTAAATCATCAAGAATAATCCTAGAATTACTCAAGAAAGAGAAGTTGTATGCTAAGATCATCAAGTTGATTTCTAAATCCATATCGTGACATTTTCTTAGACACGTTAATTGATAGTTCTCGACGGACTTCCATTGTTGACCCCACCAAGATTGAAGCAGTTAAGAATTGTGGCATACTCCTACTACAACCCACGAAATACCGTCAATTCTTAGAGATTGCCTGCTACTACCAATAGATTCATCGAAGGCGGTTTTTTGTAAGATAGCAAGTCTATTGAGCTGAATAACCCAGAAAAGACAAGAAGTATATCGGGCGAAGATCCAAGAGTCTGCTTTTCCAATTACTAAAACAAAGCTTTTAGAAGCTCCAAACTAGCATTACCAGAAGGAACGACATTTTTGTTGTTTACTGTGAATCATACCCATCAAAGTTCTGGGAGTGGGTGTAAAGCAAAGAGAGAAAGTTATTACATCTCATCCCGACAACTCAAACCACATTAGAATACTATACCACTCATGATCGTCGAATTAGGAGAATTGTGTTTCGCTCTTAAATTTGAGACACTACCTAATCCGATACAAATGTAGCTGTGTTTTCACTAATCATACAAACTTGCACATATCCTTGATCAGAAAGGAGTTTGAAACAAGAACAACAACCGTTGGTTGAATTACTTGCAGATAACGATTGTGAATATCCGCTAACCATGCCTGGAAAGTCATATGTTGTATCAGAATCCTTAAGCAGTAAAGAAAAAGAATCAAACCACTCCGAGTAAGATCATTAGTTAAGAACCATTCAGCCAAACTTACCCTCACAAATTCATAAAGCTCAAACGAAAGCAACTCAAAGAAATAAAACAATCAAGGCTGAAAAACTTAGAGGAATGTATACAAGCATTTGAAATATACGTCCTGATTGGAACTCGTTGTATTAAAGAAACAAGCTGGTTACCACACTTTGGTAATCTAGAAGAGACTTGATCAGCATTTAGGTCCCATCAAATCCAAAATATTCCATTCACCACCGGGTTTTGACAAGAAGTATCAGGACTTAATAACTCTATTGGTGCCTAACATGATAGGAATCTCGCTGAATAGGTTGACAAATGTTAACTGTTCTATAGTTAAAGGCAGAATGCAAAGAACCATATGCTGCTGGTACAAAAAACCGGTAGATATCTATGTGAAATGGAGAGAATCACAATGGATTTCATCACAAAACTGCCAAAAACATCAAACAGACATGACACAATCAGGGTTATTGTCGATCGCCTTACCAAATCCGCACACTTCATCCCTACCCGAGAGATAGATAGTATGGAAACCCTTACAAGGTTATACATCAAAGAAATAGTCTCCCGGCATGGTGTGCCAATATCTATCATTTCGGATCGTGTCATTTCACATCCAGATTCTGGCAATCATATATAAAGTGCTTTGACTGAATTGAACCCAGAAAAACAGAATTATATTTGGGGCGAAGATCAAGAGTCACTGCTTTCCAATTACTAAAACAAAGCTTTATGAAGCACCAATCTTAGCATTAACAGAAGGAAACAACGAATTTGTTGTTTTACTGTGTGCATCCCATCAAAGACTGGGAGCGGTGTTAATGCCAAAGAGAAAAGTTATTACACATATGCATCCCGACAATCTCAAACCTCAAATAAGAAAACTATACCACTCATGATCTCGATTAGGACAGTTGTGTTCGCCTCTCAAATATTGAGGAGACCCCTACCTATACATTATAAAGTGTACTGTGTTGGCACTAATCATAAAAGTCTCCACAGCATATCCTTGATCAGAAAGAGATTGAACATGTATGACAACCCCGTTGGATAAGAACTACTTACAGATTACGAATGTGAAATTCCTCACTACCATCCTTGAAAGGCAAATGATTGTAGCAGATGCCCTTGAAGTCATAAAGGAATGACTCAAACCACTCCGATTTAGAACCTTAGTTATGACCATTCATCCAAACTTACCCCACAAATTCTTAAAGCCAAAACCGAAACACTCAAAAGAAGAAAACATCAAGGTCTAAAAACTTAAGAGGAATGAGATAAATGCATTTGAAATATCTCCTGATGGAACACGTTGTTATTTAAACCGAAGCTGTTACCACTCATTGTTAAATCTAAGAACTGATCATGCATGTATTCCCCATTAAATCAAAAATTTCCTTCACTCGGATTTTTTTGACAAGATGTATCAGGATCTTATGAAACTCTATTGGTGGCCTAACATGAAGGCAATCATCGCTGAATATGTTGACAAATGTTTAACGTGTTCTAGAGTTAAGGCAGAATGTCATAAGCCATTTGGCTTGCTGGTACAACCGGAGATTCCTATGTGGAAATGGGAGAGAATCACAATGACTTTCATCACAAACTGCCAAAAAACATCAAACCAGACATTACACTAATCATGAGGTTAATTGCGATCGCCTTACCAAATCCTCACACTTCATCCCTACCCGAGAGATAGATAGTATGGAAACCTTTACAAGGTTATACATCAAAGAAATAGTCTCCCGGCAAGGTGTGCCAATATCTATCATTTCGGATCGTGTCATTTCACATCCAGATTCTGGCAATCATTATAAAGTGCTTTGGGTACTCAATTAGACATGAGTAAACTCATATCATCCCGAAACCGATGACATGCTTCGAGCCTGTGTTATAGATTTTAGAAAAGGATGGGAAAGACACTTACCATTGGTAGAATTCTCATATAATAACAGTTACCATGCCAGTATCAAGGCAGCGCCATTTTAGGCACTTTATGGTCGAAAGTGCAGATCACCTGTTTGCTGGACCGAAGTTGGAGATGTTCAACTTACAAGACCAGAAATAATCCATGAAACCACTGAAAAGATAGTGCAAATTCGACAACGCTTGCAAGCTGCCAAGAGTACCAGGCCAAGAAGTTATGCAAATAAGACAAAAATCATTTAGAATTTCAGTTAAGAGATCGAGTATATGCTTGAAAGTATCACCTCTAAAGGGTCATCACGATTCGAAAACGAGGAAAGACTTAACCAAATTGGACCCATTCCAAAATCCTTGAACGGATTTGCCCAGTGGCATACAAACTAAGAAGCTTCCTAAAGAGCTTAGTAATGTCCACAGTACTTTCCACATTTCTAATAGAAATGCTTTATCTGAGAATCCCTTTGTCATTCCCAATGAAAGACTTCGACTTGATGACAAACTCAACTGTTGTAGAAGAACCAGTGGATATATAAGGATCGAGAATTCTCAAGAAACTAAAAACAAAGTCTATTCCTATACATCAAAGTACGATGGAACTCTAAAAGAGGACCAGAATTTACATGGGAACGCGAAGATCAAATTCGTTCCAAATACCCACATCTGTTTTCAAACATCACTCGGGCATCCAACTAAATCTCGGGACGAGATTTATTTTAAGGGAGGGAGACTATAACAACCCACAATTTTCATCAATGTAAATATCCATCTATTAAATTAGATGCACTATAATATCCATCTATTATATATATACCACCTTTTTACAAGGAAATTTTTGCTTTATCTCATTATGCAACGTAACTTGCATCTCTAAAGTAAACGAGCTCACGCAACATCTACCAATGCCATCTCTATCTATGTTTATATCATGTAAACATCCTAATATTCCAATCTAATATCATAAAATCATTTTACCAATATATTAATCCATTTAACGTACCTCACAAAAATGTTTATATCAACAGAAGGCATAAAACTATAAAACGTTACATCAAAACCCTAATTATATGTAATGTATACATATAAAATGAATGTACAAGCCTTTAAAGCATGTGTACAAGTATCAATACACAACATTTGAATATCTTTTCCCTCCTGAATCAAGTTACAACTTTCTAAAGCTCAATGTACAAGTCAATAATACAAGAAAGTCAAACTAGGTCATTTTACCTCCAAATTCATTTTAGTTTCTTACCACCACTTTAACACAAGGTACAAGCACTTAATGCATGACTTCTAAACCCTAAACCTAATCCCTAAATCATTCTAAAACCTAATCTAAAACCCTAAACCCTAAACGAAACCCTAAAACCCTAATTTCACTTTAAACCTAAAACTAAACCCTAAACCTTAAAACTAAGCCCTAAACCTTAATCCTAAACCCTAAACCTTAATCCTAACACTAATCCTAAACCCTAAACTATCTTAAACCCTAACCATAACACAAATTAAAACCCTAAAACCCTAACCCAAAATGAAATGAACCTGACACCCTTTTTCTTGCATTTTTACCCATTTTAAGCAACCAAGCACCTCAAGCAAGCACCCTAACACCTCTATGACATCACTATGACCTCACAAGCAGCCTACCAAGTTGATCCATCACCACCCTTAAGCACCAAGTTTGGCCTTGTCACCTACTTGTCCTCCATTGCACACGAAACCACCACAACACCCTCCACCTTGCATTGCTACACTCCATAGCTTCCATGAATCATCTATAGCCCTCCTTAATCACCACTCTATAGCTCTTGACACCTTTCATAGCTAAAACTTGGGCACCAAGGTGTTTCAACCCTATAAATAGCCGAAACAATGCATACATTTCAAATCACACCTCAAAACTTCAATACACACACAAATGGAGTTCTAGCTCAGCCAAGGAAGAAGTATAAGGTCCCTAAGCTCAGAATAGAAGCCAAGAATCAAGAAAAAGAAGCCCTTGAAGTCGTTACTAGGCGTACGAACCCGAAAACCCCATTTCGACCCATTTTAGCTCAAGTAAGCCTAAGATCTTGTTCCATAAACTTATAATCTGTATTAGAATGTTCATAATACTCTTAAGATCATATATAAACTCTTGTTTGAAGCTTTGAATCCTCAAACCCATGTGTTTTTGGTTAAAACCCTAAAAATGACCCGTTTTGATTTTCTAGCTAACGAATCATTTTTCTAAACTTTTTTTATGTTAGAACATCTTATTTTAGCTTATTCTAATAAGCTATAACCTGCAAATATCATTTGGAATCTTAAAATAAGCTTGCATGGCTTTTTGGACTTGTTTTGCAAATATTTCCATGCATAGGGGTATATATCGTAACTTTCTGAAATTTATAACTAAAGGGGCTGAAAATGTCATTATTCTAAAGTTATAACTATAAGGACCTATTTTGCCAAGTTTCAAAGTTAAAGGTTTAAATTATATATACTTTATATATAAAGGACTAAAGTTGTAAAAGTTTATAAACCAAGGGTATATATTGCCAATTTTGCAAACTTAAAAATATAAAATATAATATTTTTATATAAATTATAAAAATATATATTAATATTATAAAACTCGATTTTATTAAAACCCGACACATTTATCGTTATTAATCATAAATCGACGCATTATTTCGTTATATATTTAACATAATTTATCATCAACTAACTTTTGAAGAAACTTAAAATCTTATCGTATCACGTTACTAGGGAATTTCATATGAAGGGTTTCATTTGAGTTTTCGTTTTGACGAGTTTGCTGGGTTTACGATTTAAAGTGCCCTGGCTCCTCAAACGATACTACATGGCCTCTAGATTATGATAGCCCGAACAGCGATACAATATTTCCATAATTTAATAAATCAAAGATATACGTTAAACTTTATGAAGTTTTGAAACATAAACTATCACACTACACTTGACATATCACCCCAAGGGTGCGTGAGCGAAGCGTTACTTTCACTTGATAACTTTTGCCAATCAATCAGATTTCCCTATATATTAAGGGTGAGTCATAGCCTCAGCATTTTAATCTTCTAATGTTTTTCATATATCTACCGCGAGGGGGTACATGCTTAACAATTTTTCAAACCTCTTATGCTATTATTGCAACATTTAGGTCATTTCCTCAGGCCTATCAGCCGTGCCATTGAGCTTAGAGGCAATAATACTTATGAGAGATGTTCTCTTCCCAACCATAATTGTACTCATTGCAATTATATAACCACTTACCTGACCGTGCTAGTCTAGATAATCTACGATAACCCCAGCTTCTCTACACTGATGTGTGTATGTGTGTGTGTGTAACACAAGTTAAGTAAAGCTATATATAACCTATGAATTTCACCTCTACACCTATTGTGTGACACAGAGTCTTACTAGCATGTTTTATCTCAGATAAACTGAAATTTAAGGCATGTAGTGGCATGGGACCATTGAAGATGGCTAATCTGTTTATCATTCAAACTTTAGGTTTTTCATGTAGATTTTAGGATTCTGTTGTAAAAACTCTGATGAAATAATGAATGATAACTTATCTTTTACAAAACGTCTCTTTTAAGTCATTTTCTATGATTATGACTGTTGTACTATGAAATAATACCCCAGATTAGCTCGAATGCTATATGTCAAAAATGGGGGTGTTATAGATTGGTATCAAGAGCCACGGTTATAGAGAACAAGGTTAAAACTTTAACTATAACTACTTTTCTTTTTCCATCTAAGAAAGTCCTCCGTGCCACTACATCTCCTGAATAGTATGTAAAAGTACATAGCTATTGTTACTCATTATCAATTAACTTATGTTCTTAATACTGGTTGTTACAGAATTATGTCTTTTTCCATCCATCCTACTTCCGAGATTGAGGATGCTTTTTTCCTCAACTTTCTGGTCTATAAATCTCGGCTTCCCGAGTTATGTGCCTAGCTTTACCTAGGAAAAACTTATTCTAGCTCTTCAAATACTCCATCTTGGCCCCCCTGTAGTTCTAATACATATCCTCCCTTTTGCTCTCTACCATCTCACGGCATCAAAACCCCAACCACACAAACCCATACAAAATTTTATTCAACCCATACACACTTATACACATCCATTATAAGACATTCTAAGGTATTTCCAAGCATTGGCTAAGCATTTCCAAGTGTTAAGCAAGTGAAAGAAAGCTAGGGTTTTGTTAAGGAAAGCTAGGGTTTTCTTTGTGTAAGCTTGGATTTTGTGGCTAAACAAGGGTTTAGCACTTGATTATCATCATCATCTCACATCATAAGGTCTATTTAAACTCTTTATGTTCTTATAATTTTCATTTTTATGCATATGATTATTCTATTTAGCTTAAATCACCATTTAGGATCATTAACATGTAAAGAGAAGTTTTTATTTGTTGTCATCATAATGTACACTTTTATATACCTTATGATGTTGAGGACATCATGTTAAAATGGTTACACAAATGATTTACACTCTTGGTTAACATAAAAATGATTATTGACAAAACTAGTAAATTAAGGTTACATAAATAAAGTTATGGTTTTAAAGTATGTTAATGGATTTGTTAACATGGGTAACTTGGACACATGAGGACTTGGATGGACAAGGGACACTTAATATATGTATTAATTATAATATATATGATATATGAGATTGTGGGAAAATACAAAAGTGGTAAAGTATAAAGAAAAGGGTAAAAATGGACTTAACAAACTCAATCAATCTTGCTGTCCAAAATTCGAAATTTAACATACCCATTTTATATTTTTATAAGATAATACATTTCACGACGATTCCGAAAAAGTAAGAAACTTGTTAAACGGATTAATAACGAAAAAGTTACGTTAAAAACGAGTTATACGTTAATAAACGAAGTCGTAAGTAAATTTTTATAAAAACATTTTTATAAAAATTATAAACAGCAAGGGTTAATATTTTTAATAAATAATACACATTTTTAGGATTCCAAAATGATAAGAATCGTAATTTTTCAATTAATAACGAACGAGTTATGAATTTCGCGAGTTTACGACAATTAATACTTTTATAAAACTATTTTTATAAAAGTTACTATTCATGACAGAAAGTTATATTTTTGTAAACCTCATAAAAATAATATAAACATTCCAAATAGAGAACGACCTCGAAAAGAATCATTAAAAAACGGAGCTATAAAGAAAAAAAGTTACGACGTTATACGGTTTTACGACAATTAAAATCGATGAAATGATCCATAAGGGTCCCTGATGTGAACAGTAATTTTTACTGTTCACTTCAGTAGGTCCGAATTTCGAAAATGTCATTTAATGAATAACCGTCTTGGATACGAAAAGATGCATAGAAAACGCGAGAATCGGGTATTAAGAACGCGAAATGTTATACCCATTTTACTAAATACGATAATTAAAAAATGTTCTAACTTGTTAAACACAATTTTTTTGTTCCAAACCATTAGTTGGTGATTGACTATAAAGAATATTATGTGTTATCAAAAATACTAATATTACTAGGGAGTATCATAATGAGGCCCTCCCACCCCTTCGATGCGTTATCACGATTGTTGATATACGATTTAAAGTGTCCTAACTCCTCGAACGTCATGTCATGACCTCTTTAATTATGATAGCCCGAACGATAGTACGAGATAACAACTATAAGATTAGATTCAAGTACTTGGTACTTATACGACCTATATTGGATTAGGTTGCATTCCGTCATTTCCGTGACGCATTTTCTATCGTGAATACTGTTGTTGATTTCCATTCACTCAAGGTGATTCATACCCCCTTTTACTACAACTGTTTTTACAAAATCTATGGGGTGAATTACATTGCTTATTTTTACTATTAGAACACAAGCGTTTTTAAAGTAAATGCTATCCAGATAACTGCTGATTTATTTATGCCAGAAGATACCCTTATTGCCGGAAGTCCTATTTATCAGAACCGTCAATTGTATTATAGTGAGCTGCTATGTTATGGATAATCTATTAATCGGGACTGACAATCCCCACCTTTCCATGGTTCACTATTTTGATCAGTGCATTTAACATTTAGAGTGTCCGGGTGATGGCAAGCAACCTATATTACTTGTGTGGGGCTAAATCCATCTATTGATTGAAGTACGTAAGCTTCGGTGTCATGAGCTTAGTGCATAATACCTATTTAGGACTATTAATGTGTTTCATAGTCTACTATTACTTCCAATCGTTGTGTCCATCCTTTTACTGATAAACCTAAGATTTCACTCAACCTTTGTTAGACTTTAGCATAATTTCAGGTCCGAGAGTATGAAGATGTGGACGGGACCCGTGGCGGATGATCAAGAAGACGAATCTGTGTTTAATCTAAAGTTTATGAAACTTTTATTATCCTTAAAAACTTAAGTCATCTTTTGGTATTAATAAGCTTTTATGTTTTAATTAAGATATGTTTATGACTTTTAAAACTTATATGGGACCTAATGTAATTAACTCTGATATTTTGCTAGGCATCAAATGAATATCTTGTCTAAACGTCCATTTATAGGTCGGTTTCCTATACCTTGATTGTTGTAACTTTAAGTAGCACCCCATTGTTACCATTCCCGATGCTGCTTAGACCTATTTTGGGGGGTGTTAACGATGTACCTAGAGCCAAGGTATAGGATACTGGGTCATTTCAAAACCTAGTCATAACCACAAAGTTTTAAAGATTTTCTTTCATTTTAAATAACAGAATCCTTCATACACTGTCCGAATCTCCACGCGCCGGCGTATTCCCCGATCCTTACTTACTTTTCTGATTGTCATTATTGCATTATATATATAATCTTATATATATAATACTTGGTTTAAATTCGATCTCTTAAGTCTATCTTCTGTCATATCAATATCTATTCCTATCGATCAATTATATTAATATCGACTATCCTGATTAATTAAAAATTACTCATATCATTCTCCATTATTTACCAAGTGCCATAACTCTGCATACTTTACATACTTCCTCAACAATTGTGTACTTGTGGTTGCCAGAATCTGCCGCCCAGGAGATTTAAGAAGAAATCTGTTAGGAAGATAGTGGAAAAGCGTGTGGCCAAAGCCATTGAAAAATATGAAAAGACTAGAGCTGACTCAAACAATACTGGTGGATCTGGATCAACAAATACTAGAGGAACTGTTGTACCAGAGATGCATGGATGTTCGTATAAGACATTTAATGAATGCAAGCCTCACACCTTTTAAGGGACTGAAGGTGTAGACGGACTGAAACGTTGTTTTCGAAAGATGGAGCAAGTTGTTTTGAAAATTTGCAATGAGCTGAAGATGACAAAGTGAAGTTTGCTATGTGCACGTTCGAGGGTCGTGCTCTAACCTGCGTGGAACGGAAATGTTCAGACTTGGACTTGCTAATGCTAATCATATCCCCTGGACAATGGTGAAAGCTTATTAAGACCACTGAAAACTGCCCAGCAACTGAAATCCAAAGGAGTGGAACAAGAGCTTTGACTCTGACTCTCTGAAAGGAGATGATATTGAAGCATTACAACAATCGTTTCTGAACAGCCTTGATGTTCATGAAATTGTGCCTACTGAAAAGAAGAAGATTTGAATAAAACAGGTGTAATGTTTCGTTTCGGGTATTCCTGAAAGAATCAAAAGGAAATATCACTTCTCTAAGCCTGCGAACCTTGCATGAGGCAGTCAACATAGCCCGTGAACTGGTCGAGCAATCAGTTCAGGGTAAGGCTGCTAGAATTAGTGAAAGCAATAAAAGGAAATGGTGAAACAACCAGTAGAAAACAACAATAACAATAACCATAACTACAACAACCACAACAACAACAATAACCGCAACTGAAACAATAATCCATCACCAGCAACAAACAGAGACAGGAAAAATGGTCAAGGGCATATGCTTGCAGCCCCAACTGGAGAAAGATTTCTGCTGGAACTTTACCAAACTGCAACCGGTGCAACTTACAATCATCATGACCATGTCCTCAAAAGTGCCAGAGATGTCAAAGAAAAGGTCAATGGAGAAGGAATGTAGATTTAGAGCTTCAGGTGCAGGTAATGACCCTCCTGCAAAATGTGACATGTTTCGTGTGGTGAGAAAGGAACTACAAGGACAAGTGTCCGCAAGCAAGGGAACCAGCAGAATGATGGAGCTCCGTTGGGAGAGCTATGTGTATTGAAAACCCGCAGCAGAATCCGAATGTTCACAGGGTAACGTTTTCTTCTTATGATCAATTATACACGCTTGTAATTCTCTTTTGATTCGGATTGCTTGAGAAGAGTTTTTTGTATCTTCTCTGCTTTTACCCACATTTTTATTAATATACCCCTTTCACTCTAAACCCCTAAACTAGCTACGAAGTAGAGTTGCGAGAGACGAAAAAGTCGTTAGCACCAATACCATTTTACTAGTTGCACCGTTAGTCTTGTTAAATCACGTGTTCCGAAAATAGACTTGTTGACAACCCCTAAGGAAGCTTTTTTTTTTTTGGAATTAGGTTATCATTGGAATGGAGGATAGGTTGGCATATCACCGAGCTCTCATCAATTGTTATGAGAAGATTTGCGTATTCCTCTTCCCGAATGCAAGATTCTTGAAGTACATGAGGCGAAGGCCAAACAGGATCCTTCGTTCACCTTTCATGTATCAAGGCTGATGAGAAAAAAGCTTGATGACATACGTTTGTTCCCGAGATTTCCCTGAGGTATTTCCAGACAATCTGGTAGGATTTCCTCTTGTGCGAGAGATAGAATTTTGCATTGATATATTCCAACAGGCGCAAATCGCCATTTGTTAGATCTCCATACCGTTAGCCCCTTCAGATGTAGAATGTCGAACCAGCTTAAAGAACTTCAAGGAAAAGGGGTTTTATTCGACCAAGTCACTCACCATGGGGAGCTACCCATGCTCCTTTGTCAATGAAGAAAGACGGTATTTCATGAAATGTGTATTCTCAGCTAGAATTCTGTCTGCCTCAATTCTTTCCTTGATATCATTAAAGTTTTTAATGAGAGCTTCATTTGTTGCTTCTTCTTGAGCCAATCTATTTCTCTCCTCTTCAGCTTCCCATTCTTCTTGAATTTGCCTAGCCATTACTTCATCACTCTCAAGCTGTTTGAATTTCTTCACAGCTTGTGGAATATCATCATCTTCACTTTCAGATTCATCCTCCTCTTCAATCTTCTTCTTCCCTTTGTCTTTAGGATCAATCTTTGGAAGAGGCTTCAATGTGAGAAGTGATCTTTGAGAAGTAGGCCTAGGTCTATCAATTTCTTCAACATCCTTCAACTCTACACCTTTCTCTTTTTCTTTAGAAGCAGCTTTGGCTTGACTCATGTTGATGAGAAGTGTAGCTATTGTTTCATCATCACCAAATATTATAGAAGTGTGTGTTTGAGAAGCTGGAGTTGCAATTTCTTCCTTAGATTGATCTTCAGTACCTTCTATTTGCCCAGCAGTACTTTCAACTTTCTCTTCAGTACCTGGTCTTTGCTCTTCAGTACTTTCAAAGATCTCTTCAGTACCTTCATTTTTCTCTTCAGTACCTTCAACTTGATCATCAGCACCTTCAATTTGTTCATCAGTACTAACTTTGGAACCGTCAGTACTAACTAATGGCTTGTCAGTACTAACTTTTTCAAAGTCGGTACTAACTCCTTCTTTGACAGTACTAACTCCATCTTTGTCAGTACTAACTGCATCTTCAGTACTAAGTCTAACTTCATCAATCTCCTTGTCTTCATCCACCATTTCTCTTGTCCTCCCTTCACTTTGAGCATTGTCTGTTTCCATGTGATCAATGTTATCTTCAGGCATTACATCAAACATAGGATCTCTTTGAACTGATGATTCTCCTTTTGCAATCTTCCTCCCTTGTTTGGATACAGACTCTTTGTGCTTCCTATGTTTCTTTGAGGAGCTTTTCTTTGGGAGTCTTTGCTGCAATGACACAGTCTTCAGATATGCTTTGAAATGTTTGATGACAGGTTTAGCTTGCTTCTTGAGCTTTGTGATCTTAGCCTTCAAGAGTTTGATTTCCTTGGCTTGATCTGAAACCTGTTGACATAAAGAAATACAAAGATCATAGACATTTGGGAGAGTCATGTCATCCTCATTCCCTAAAAGGGATGTATCATTGGATGAATGATCTCCAAGATTCTCACCAGTAGGTTCTGGGATTGAATCAGGAACAATAGGAGTGGGTGAAGGTCTTGGGGATGGTCTGGGTGAAGGTCTTGGGGAAGGGTCAGGTTGTTGCTCAAAAGGTACCTCACTAGGTTGAGCAGAAGATGAGTCAGTGTGTGGCTCATAAGGTACTTCACTAGTGGGTGCAGGGGAGGGTGATGATTGTTCAGCAGATAGTCTTTCTGAGGAAGCACCCTCAGCCTGAGTTGGTTGGACCAACATAGTATCAAACAAAGGTGTAACTTTGCCTGAGAAATGTTTGCCCTTCTTTATCATAAAAGAAAAAACTTTACTAGTTAATCTATTTACAGGAAAGTGATCTAAAGGTACAGTTATATTAGCTAATTTTCTACCTAAAAATATAGAAATAAAACGAGGATACTGATAGTTGTTATTTATACATTAAATACCCGGGATTTTGCCAATAAAAGCCAAGAAAACATGCCAAAAGATAGAAATATGTGTGCTTTTGTGTCTCAATGTGCAGGAAAGGATATTAAAGTCAAAAAGAGCAAAAACAAGCCAAAACCGACAAGAAACGGAAAAGACAAGTACAAGAGAAAGATTTGAGGAAAGTTATCAAAAGCCGATCAGCCGACACCCCCAAAAAAGGGGAAAAAAAAAGAAAAGTAATGAAGACCAATTGAAGTCAAAGGATTAATAATGGACAAGTTTTCAATGTTCGAGGATTCTTTTGGGATATTTTGAAAGTCAAAGGACAATGAGACAAAGTTAGAAAGTTGATTTATCAAAAGGGAAAAAGGAGAATGAAACACAAGGGCCAGAAGTGTAAACTTCCAAACTCATTTTACACTACACTTTTGAAGGGAAAACACAAGGACCACTTATGCAATATCTTCAAAGATTCAAACCACACGCGGGTATAAACTTTTCCCTAACCGTTCCCCAACAAACTTTCCCGCCCAAAACTCGAAAAAACCCAAACCACTCTAAATCACCTTTCCCGTTTTTCTTTACTACTTTTTTTTTTAAAAACCTCGTATTTTAGCCTCTCCACGGTCATTTCGCAACGTGGCTTCTTAATTGGTTCGAACACCTCACCATTCAAGATCAACGGTTTAAATTCAAAAGAAAAAGTGATCAACGGCTATAAAGACTTGGAGTTTCTCATTCTCTCTTCACTCTCATCTATATATAAGCTTGTATTTCAGAGTAGTAAGGGAGTCGTGTTAATTTTCAGTTGTAATTTTCTTTTTAGAACTTTTGTAATCGTTACTCTTTTAATATCAAGCTTATTTTCAGTTTAAGCTCTCAATATTCTTCAATACTGTTCTATAAGCTTTGTTAAGTTTTTCTAGTTACTCTTACAAGCTTTTATAAGCTTTCCTCACTTTATTTTACAAAAGTCAAAGCTTTTAAAAGAAAAGTCAAATAAAGTCAAATTTTGGTCAAATAAGCTCAATTTAGCTTAATTTGATTTCTCTTGTTCTAAATTGTTCTAATATTGCTAAAAGTTCTTTTAATTACTGAGTTTGTCTAGTATTGTTCAAAAATGGTCATTTGAATTTAGTTTGAATGAATTTTGAAGCATTATGGAGTAATAAGCTCAAATCAGCTTATTGAGCTTATAGCTTATTGGTATAGAGGCTAGGAGCCATTAGGTTTATGACTTAAAGCCACTCATTCAACAAGAGTGGCTAGTTCTGAGACTTCAATTCACAGGTTTCCTTTTCTATTTTTCATTTTAACATTCATTTAGCTTATTCATGTAGCTTATTTCTTAATCCTTTTTGTGTGCTTAAACCTGTTAAAAGTTGTTTAGATAGTTTAGATATTCAAATATTTTTAGTTAATTGTAGCTAGAATCATTAAGCTGTCATTTCCTTAAATTCTGTCATATTAGTATAAAAGGCTAGCTGATAAACTAGCTTATTTTTCTTTATAAGCTATAGTTTTTAGTGCTCAATTAGCTTAATTAGGTTAGTTAAATACTGAGTAGATATAAGGTTTTGGCAATTTTAGCTTTAAAATAGATTTTGAGTAAATTTTAGTTTGGACAGCTTTAGTAAAGTGGTGTTTGGTTTAAGGTGTATTTGACTCTAAAAGTCTCAACAAATTCGGTCAATTCTTTTATTTACATGGGACATTTCCATAGTAAACAAGTTTTAATTAGGGTTTAAAAGTAGTTTGTAGGAATAATGTTTTAAGCTCTAAAAAATGGATCTGCACCAGGGAGTTTTAGTACAACGTAGAATTTAGATTTACGAGTTTAACAAGCGATTTTAGAGTCAATGTCTGGTTAGTGTACACTTGATACTATTAGTTAGTTGGTTTAAAGTTCTCACTTTAGAAATTACGCCTGCAAGTAGTTATGGTCATTCATCAGCAAAGCAGTATTACTTAGTTAATACAGCTGTTGCTTATTTTTTTAGAGCTTCTTTTAGCACTTATAATTAGGAGTTAGAATCTTGTATTAAGCATTTTATTGTACTTCTATTAGCTCTTTAAAATTCATCTTTTAAGTTTAATTTTAAGCTTAGTTCTAGCTTAAATCTCTTGCAAAAAGTTAGTATAGCTGTACCTTTGATATTTCTAGTTATTTCTTTTAGATTTTTAAGTTCTAGTTGTTTTTATCAAATTCCTTTTATCTAGATTCACTCAATAATCATAGGAGAGTTTATTTGCAAAAAATTAGTTTCTAGGAATTAGAATTGAGCTTTTTAGCTTATTAGGATTTGCTTAAAAACAGTTTTAAGCTGAATCTTAGTCTTTTTAATAAAAAATTTCTTGTGAATCTTGTTAACTTGTAGCCTATTTCTTTTAAGACATCTCTAGTACACATCTCAAGCTTCATTTAGCTTCTTTTGGTTTCAATTTTCATTTAGAAATAAGCTAGGAATAAGCCAAAGTTTGAAAAAGATAGTTAAGCCATAGTTACTGTTACACAGATTAAGATGCTTAATTTTTAGCTTATTTAGTTGATAAAATTCAAAAGTGCTTTTGTTAAAGTTGTAGAGTATAAGCTCAGTTTCAACTTTGTAGTTTTAAGTTTTAGCTAATTCTCATTTTTTAAATAAGCTCAATATAAGCCAAGTCGTAGGGTTCAATTTGTACTTTCTCAATAGTTTAAGGTTACCCGTTTTAACTAGAGTGTAATTTTCTATTAGTTACACCGCCTACCCTTTTCTTTCATACTTTTACAATTTCTACCCTAGTCTTTTAGAATTAATAAAATAGATTTAATATTTTTCATTTTAGTTTAATAAAATTAGGTTTTAGTTTTTAATTGGCAAAATTAGGGTTCAATTGGTTTATAAGATTTGGGCATTTTTGTTCCATTAGTTTTCTGCACCTTTTTAGTAGATAAAAAGCATTTTTCTTTATTTTTCCAGTTAAATTTGTATTTTCTAGGAATTAAAATAGATTTTTAGTAATTTCTTTTTCTTTAAAAAATCATAGAAAATGATGTTTGATGACAGGTTTAGCTTGCTTCTTGAGCTTTGTGATCTTAGCCTTCAAGAGTTTAATTTCCTTGGCTTGATCTGAAACCTGTTTACATAAAGAGATACAAAGATCATAGACATTTTGGAGAGTCATGTCATCCTCATTCCCTGAAAGGGATGTATCATTGGATGAATGATCTCCAAGATTCTCACCAGTAGGTTCTGGGATTGAATCAGTAACAATAGGAGTGGGTGAAGGTTTTGGTGAAGGTCTGGGGGAAGGTCTTGGGGAAGGGTCAGGTTGTTGCTCAAAAGGTACCTCACTAGGTTGAGCAGAAGATGAGTCAGGCAGTGACTCATTTGGGACTTCACTAGTGGGAGCAGGAGAGGGTGATGGTTGTTCATCAGATAGTCTTTCTGAGGAAGCACCCTCATCCTGAGTTGGTTGGACCAACATAGTATCAAACAAAGGTGTAACTTTGCCTGAGAAATGTTTGCCCTTCTTAATCATAAAAGAAAAAACTTTACTAGTTAAACTATTTACAGGAAAGTGATCTAAAGGTACAGATATATTAGCTAATTTTCTACCTAAAAATATAGAAATAAAACGAGGATACATTACAAACTTCTTCTTAGCCTCTAGATGTCTAAGCATACCATCAAAAATTAATTTGGAAAAATTATACTTTTGATTAGTTGTTAAACAAATTACAGCTGTGGCAATATTTGTAGGAATTTGATCCCAAGAGGTACTTTTGGAACTTAAACAATGATTAATTGTGTGAAATAAAAACCTCCATTGGGGTGAAAACAAAGCTTTATTAAATGTTAACACAGTTAAATCCCCTTCATATCCCATAAGCTGAATAGCATCAAAGATAGCTTGATTTGGTAATGAGTCTATCCCATCAGCATCATCAAAAATAAGATCAGTTCGGATTGATGCCTCAGAGATAGACACAAACTTGCCAGCTACTTTGGCAGTTATGTGCCTAACATTGTTGATTGTTTTGGACTTAGCAGACGTCCAAAACTGTTCAACGAATGTGGTCGAAACAACAGGACTTACAGTGAGCGCATGATAAATATAACTTCTCCGAAGAAAATCAATGACTTCATGAAACTCGACATTCCCTTCAGTCTTTTCCAAGTATGCGATCATGTTGTGCTTAGGACAGGACTCAAGAGCAGCCATGTTGCTTAGAAGAGAGAGATCGTCGGTAAGAGAGATTAGGGCTTGTAAAGATGAATGACAGTTAGAGAGATTGCTTGAGTAAGTGTGCGATTGAGATGGATTCTTATAGGTTTAGGAGACCTAATTTTAAAGAAAACGTTCCAATTTACACTTTGTACCCTTGGCGGTATTTTTCTCCAATGTCTCTTTAGCGGTACAAACTTTGCCCAGCGGTACTAACTTTGCATGGTCGGTACTAACTTTGTCCAAACAAAGAATGAACAATGTAAGTATCATGAATGCTTCAGTACCATCAGTAACTCTTCTTAGTGACTCTCTAAATCTTCTTAAAGTGTTGACAAGCATCACTTCTAGCTAATATGTATCCATACTCCAAAAATTTCATACAAACTATACAACTATACAACACTAACTAATTGCTAATTTTTCTACTAATAGTAGTACTTACTTCTAGGGATAGTTTAAAAGCATACTAAATCTCTAATCTGAAATTGCTTGCTTTAAACTAGTTGATAATGTGAAACGCATACCGCGACCTTCTCTCGTCATCAACCATACTAACCAATTTTACCTGGCACACTTCGCTCCATTGTTACGCATCTCCTTTGTTGTCAAACATGACTTAGACTCGTCTCTTGGTGACCGGCAAATACTCTTTGGATGGTCTACATAATCTCATGTCTTCAAAATGCTTCACAAGAGAATTCTTACTCTGAATCCAAGCACGAACAACTTGAGCAATCTTCTTACTCTTGAACAACGGCCAACTCTTTCTGGTAATGCAAACATGAGATTTCCAAACTGCTTCAGAAGTCGTAAAGTTCACAAACGTATACCCGACATTCAGACAATGCTTAATATCAGTTGGTAGAAAGGTGGAGCATAAGGGTTTAGGGGTTTCTTGGAACAAGTTTGATTTGCCATGGTGTGTTTTACCTCTTTCATCCACAGATGACCCACTAAAATTAGTTCACGTTGAGTAGTGTTCATAATTAGATGTGTGTGAGTGTTTTGGGGTGAAACTATGCGTGTGAGAGAGATGATATGTTCAGGAGATGAGAGGTTTTATAGACAATACTTCATATTGCCTCCCTTTAACCAATGTAGCTTATGGATTTATCATCCCAATTGAAACAACCAAGAACTGAAATCGGCTAACATCAAATGCCTTGGTTAGTAGATCAGCTACATTGTCATTAGTGTGGATCTTAAGCACCTGTATGAGTTTCTTCTCATAAGCATCTCGTATGAAGTGGTGCCTAATAGCAATATGCTTTGTCTTCGAATGATATACTGGATTCTTTACAATGCAAATGGTGCTTTCATTATCAATGTAGATCTTTGTGTTCATGAAGTTGAACCCATAGTCTAACATTTGATTTTGAATCCATAAAACTTGCCCACAGCAGCTTGCAGCAGCAACATATTCGGCTTCTGTAGTAGAAGTGGCCACAATGGTTTGCTTTTTGCATTGCCAAGTAATGAGTCTCCTGCCAAGAAATTGACAACCTCCTGTTGTGGATTTCCTGTCAAGATTTGCTCCAGCATAATCACTATCTGAGTAGGATTCCAAGTCAAATGAAGACTCTCTAGGATACCAAAGGCCCAGTTTGGGTTTGCCCTTTAGGTACCTAAAAATTCTTTTGACAGCACTTAAATGAGAGGTCTTTGGAGTGACTTGAAACCTAGAACAAGCACAGACTGCAAACATAATGTCAGGCCTAGAAGCAGTCACATACATTAAGGAGCCAATCATTGACCTATAGAGATGGACATCAACATCACTGGCTTCCTCATCTTTGACTAAAGGCTTCTGAGTCTCAATTGGTGTACTGGCAGTCTTAACACTTGCAAAGTCAAACTTCTTCAGGATTTCAGCAACATACTTATCCTGGCTAATAAATATACCATTACCATTTGGTTTTGTTTAACTTGTTGGACCAAGAAAGAAAGTGAGCTCTCCTATTGAACTCATCTGAATCTACTCTTCATCAATGCCTCAAACTCATCACACCAAGACTTCTTTGTAGACCCAAAGATGATATCATCCACATAGACTTGAACTAAAATGATATCATGTTTGTCCTTCTTTAGGAAGAGAGTTTTGTCAATTGTCCCTCTTCTGTATCCATTTTTCAACAAGAAAGTGGATAAAGAGTAGATTACCCATGCTCTGGGAGCTTGATGTAACCCATACAGTGCGTTTAACCACTTTGTAGACTTTCTCAGGATACTTAGGATCTAGGAAACCTGGTGGTTGAGACACATATACCTCTTCATCAATCTTGCCATAGAGAAAGGCACTTTTCACATCCATCTGATAGACTATAAAGCCCATATACGAGGCAAATGCTAAAAAGATCCTTATGGCTTCAAGCCTAGCCACAGGAGCAAAAACCTCATCATAGTCTATTCCTTCTCTTGCCTGTGTCATTGAGCATACTAATTCTGCTTTGTTCCTGACCAACAACTCTCTTTCATCCTTCTTATTTGGTATACACCCCCTTTGTACTGATAGCCTTTTTCCACAAGGCAAATCTTTTTAGGTATCCAAACTTTTTGAATCTCAAACATGCATACATTCTTCTTGGCTATAACATCAACCCAAGATTTGCATCTTCAAGATGCTTCTGAAATCTTATTGGGTTCATGTTGAGATAAGAAAACAAGCAATATATTCAATGTTGTTGATTTTGGGGAAAGTTCCTTATGATTGTTTCTCCATTGCTTTTTGTACATATCTAACAAATGAATGGAGCTTAGAACTTTTCTTTACTTCGCATCTTGTTTGTACTGCTAAGTTGGATCATCAGAATAGTTTTGCTGTAAGGTGAGAGGGATTAATTCTTAATGTGGGTATAGGACTAACATTCACAACAGTTCCAAATTTTGTGAAGTCAGCCTCTGACCCTCATCTTCATAAGATGAATGTGTAAAGATACCCATCAGTAGTATTCTTGCTGGAATATCTCAAGTGGAGGTATTTCAGTGTCATCTCTTGGGAACTGGTTGTGTCAGAAATGATAGTCCCTCATTTGGGATGGCAGTTCTAAATGGTATGCTAACTGATTAACAAGGTTTGTACCGTGCTTTAGCTATTGTAACTAACAGTCTAAAAAATGTTAGTACTGCTAACTTAGCAACTCTGCTCATGATGTAAACAAAGTTCTCAGTTTCTTGTTACAAGATTTCTTACTGAGGCTTCAAGCTTCCTCATTTGCTTCCTTTCTTGCTTTGAAGTATTGCCAAGATATCCAGAAAGATTGTTCTTCCTCTCTTGGACCTCCTCTCTTATTATCTGATTTTGAAGCATATGTGTTTGTTGAAGAATAGGAATGCCATATTGGCATTTCAAAGCAGTCTTGATCAAATTCATCTTCTTTTTCAGAATCCCCTGCATCTATTTTGTCTTTTGTACTGTTTTTTGGTTAGTCTTTGTTGACCTGCCATGAATGGTTAGCTTGATCTTGATCTAACAGAATGATTAGTTCATTGGAATTAGTCAAATAATCAAGGTCAAAGCCCAAGTTGGTTCACTTATCACCCTGCAACATTGGGTTTGTTCTCTTAAGAAGATTTATGTGCAAGGTTTTCTTCAACTCTTTTGGTTTCTAAATTGTATATCTAAAAGGCCTTGTTCTGCTAGAGAAAACCCACCAAAAATCCACTCATCAGATTTTTCAGCAAACTCTGCCCAAGTGGTCTATGGTGTTCCAAGTGGTCACATGGCACCAAAATGGTTCTTATATAACTTATATTGGTGTCTTACTAGTTAAAAGTTCATAAGGTTTCTATATTATGAGGCTTGGTCATAACTCATTACCCTGTTTAGAACCATAACAAGCAGTACTAAATGCTTCAGCCCCTGAAAAGTGTTAGGTAAAATATAAATCTGCAAGCATGGTACTTGCTGCCTAAATAAGGTCTGTTCTTTCTCTCAGCAACTCCATTTTTTTGTGTAGTTCTGGAAATGCTGTTATTCCCTTTGATCCCTTTTAACCCACAGAATTCAATAACATCCCTGTTTTTAAATTTTGTTTCATTATCACATCTAATAGTTTTAACCTTTTGATTCAATTGGTTCTCTATTTGTCTTATAAAGTCCTTAAGGATTGCACTAGTTTCATCCTTAGTTCTTAAGAAAAATGTCCAACTAAATCTGCTAAAATCATCTGTGATAACCAAACAATAGGTCTTATGGTTTATTACTCCTGCGATGTAGGTCCAAACAAGGTCCATATGAGAAGTTGTAGGGTGTGGCTAATAGAGCTAACTGAACTTTGGCCTTCAAAGAAAGCTTTTTGTTTGCTTTCTTTTTCTGACAAGCAACTCATAGTGTGGTCATTTAGAAAAAAGCTTTTGTAAGGTAAACCTCTGACAAGGTTTCCATTCACAAGTTGTTTAGGTTTTTGAAATTAACATGACCAAACTCCTATGCATTGTTAGATTCATCAGTTTGTAGCCTTTGCACATTAAACAAGCACAACAACTCCTAAAGGAACAATGTTCTCTAAATTGAAACTTACATATTGTTTTGTTTGGGGACTTTATGTAATATTTGTTTTTCATCAGGTAAACTTAAAAAATTAGATACGAAACAAGACATTCAGGAGTCAGGTAAACAGAACCTTGTTCTTTTTGTCACAAATTTGTGACAACAGAAAAGAGATTGAAATGCTGAAGTTCTTTCACATAGCTTACCATCCTCAAAATTAACTTACATTTTTATTTTCCCTTTACTGTAATTTAGACTTTACTACCTCCAAATAGGCAACAGGGCACCATTAAAGTCTTGAATGTCAGCAAGTAGCCTTGTTCCATGGTCATGTGCCTGGAACATCACTATCAATAATTCTTTATTCTTTAGGTTCTATGTGGATTAATCACTGCACTTTTTAAAGAAATGAGAGATTAGACTCTCTTAGGGACACAAGCCTGTTTGGCTCTGAGTCTGCCTAGTGGATCTTTAAAAAGTTGAATAATTGCATAGGACTTGATCACCATTGGATTTGGTGAGAATATTATTGTTGTATCCTGTTGTTCTCCAATTTACAACCCGCTGAGATCTCTTAACTGCTGTGTCCATTTTCCCCCAACTGTAGCTAACTTCTTTTAACCTTAGCGTATAAACTTTTTGGTTTGAAAAATTTGTTCTTAGTATATTGATTCTTTTGATAGGCCTTGATGATGGTGAATGGTTTTGTGAAAAACAATTTGCTGGGTCTTAACACAGCCATTCAAACTGGGCTTAACGTATATCTTTCAAGTGATATGTGAGTAGAAGCAGTGCTTGTTAGTACTGGTCTGTCTGTTAACAATTTTGTTTCTAGCAGTACTAAAAAATTTTTTAGTACTGCTAGCTTTAGCTGTATTAACTGGATAATTTCCTAGTCTTTGGTTGTTACTGCCTATAGGAGGAAAAGTGTATTTTGTTTATTTAACCCTTTGAACATTGTTCATGTTGGTTTCCTCCTCAACTGTACAATTTACCCTTAGACTTATTTTGTTTGTTTAGTTCACTTGTTTTAGCCAATTTTACATATAATCTACAATCTATTATTAAGTGACTAAACTACCCCAGACATACATGCTCTTTCAGTAACCCATTGCCCAAACTCTTTGTTGTTAACCTTAGTTTTTGACTATGTGTAGAACTAATTCTTACATTATTCCCCTAGGAGGTTTTACTTGCTTGTTAGCAAAACTAGTGTATCATGTCCATTTGTTAGTACAGACCCCACATACTCATCATCGACTATCTGTTTCTTAACTCCTCAAATGTTAGGAGCATCAGACCAGACCTTAGGTTGAATTCTATATTGATTCATTCGACAACTGGTTCAGACCTAATCAGGAAGGTTCTGTACTAATGTTAAAGTCACAGGTATCAAGTTCAGTTGTTTGGGATTCAAATTCACTTGGTTGAGTCTTTTCTGGACCATATGTATATTGTGAGTCATCTATTTCAATATCAGGTACACGAGGGCATCATAGTTCACTGTCTATGGTGTGGGGAGCGTACTGCTTGCATTTCACATGTTTTAACAAGCCTTTTATGCAAAGGTGGATTTTCAAAATCACTTTTATTGATCTTAAAGACACTTTGCAAATCTTCATTTTCATAACTCAAAATCCCACTATATCTGTAATCACCATACCCAAGCCCAAATTTATCATAGGCACTCATATGATAATTTTTAATTTTTTACCAAAGATTTATTGAAGAATGATTACATTTGTCTTACTATTACTTCTAAATCATCTTTTCTTTTTGAGGCTTTAGACAACAATTTCTTTATGTATGTTAGAAACATATATTTTATCATAATAAATCTATTTTCATAAATTTGATTTTTTGTTCATACCAAAGTTGACCTTGTTGATGGGCAACTAACTGTGCTTCAACTTTCTTAAGACCTTGAGTATAAGCCTTTATCTCTACGCTAGCATCACTAAGTTGCTCTCTCTGAGCATCATATAGTCTTTTAAGGTTAGCATAAGACTCTTTACACTCATTTGAACAGGAAGGTACCTGTGTGTCTGATCCTGAGCTGTTGCTAGCCATGAAAGCATAATTTAATCATCTTTGAATGTGTAATCCCAGTCAAAACCACTTTCTCATCAATGTCACCAATGCTTAGACTCTTCTTTCTTTCTAGTTTGCTCCCTTCTTTATTTCCATGATTCATCCATCCTCCTTCTGTTATCTTCCTTTGTTCTACACTCTCTTGCAAAATGCCCTGTTTTGTGGCAGTTGTAGCATTCCACTTTGGTTTTATCAAAACCGACAGGTTCTTTTGCATCAAACTGTAGCTTTCTACCAGTCTTCTTGTAGAACTTCTTCATTCTCATGGAGATCATTGCCACTTGCCATTTTAAGTCCATTTCTTCATAGGTCATATTCATCAACCTGGTCTAGTCCTCATGAATCCAGTTGTGGACACACTTGATTGACTTGCAAGCAAAGAATATGATGATATTTGTTCATTGCTTTGATAATGACCAGATGAGTATTAGAAAGCACCATAAGCTTGGTTACATAACATCATTTAGTACTGCTGGTGTTTTCAGAAACAATACTACATTTTGCAAGTGGAAGATGTATGCAAGTAGGCCTATTACATAATTTTTCAAAGACTCTTAGATTGTGTACAAGTCATCAAAACTGAGACTGTCCATGCCTGCGTTTGTTCCTTCATAATTAGGAAATTTGTATCAAAGCAGAAGGTTAGAAGGATCTTAGAAAATTTTTGATTTGCATCTTCAGTAGATCCACCTGATCCAATGAATCTCTAATATGAGAAGACTTTGGAATTCTCTATAGCCCTTTTGTGACATCCCCATCTGTGTTGGTTACATGTGAATCCTTCAAAACTGTTGCTTAAACACATGTACGTTTGGCATCTTTTTGGATTAATCTTTCACCAAATTGGATTTGATGGGCATTCCTCATTTCTTTTGCATCAGTCATTTTATGGAATTTAGTCTAGATGATCTTCTGGTGATGGCCATTAGCTAGGTTGGTCCTAGCTTTTCTTTCTACTTTCTCTGGCCACTATTTCTTCTGCTGTTTTAGAATGGCATAAATTTTAATTTTGTCCTGATGTATCAGTTGGGACTGACACAGGACCATTCAATTTTGGATTAACCTCCCAATTGGATAATCTGTATGAGCACAGATAATGTTCAATCTTTCATTGCCCATATATCATTATTTCCTTTTTGCGATTAGGCGGCTTGATTGGTTGAGAACTGTATGAGGCAGTTGTTGTGTTGGTGTTTGTTTGTGTTGTTGGTGGAGGTTGGTGGTGGTGGTTTCAACATCTTGTGTTCCAGACATGAATAGTTTTGTTGGTTGGAGATGATTAACTGGTTTATCTGTTCTCCTTATTCAGAAGTTTCTTTAAAGCTCTGATTACCACTGACGGTCTCTAACTGAAAGGATCTTTGAAGCTTATAAAGGATGATGCCATGATGTATAAATTAAAAGGACTATGTAGAAAACAATGACTATGTATACTATGTGTTAATGCGGGAATCTTAACAAGGTACTAAGAAGTACAATGAAACAAACTGGCAATAACAACTTTATTATTGTGTTTCTTGATGGATTTACAAAATGTAATATGATTATTGTATATGATTTGCTTATGTTGTGTATTAGTTCTGTGATCCTCTCTTATCGTCTATTTGCTAAACTATGCCAACAGTTGATCCTTTTATAGATATAGGATAACCGTCATAGGCTTACATATCTGTTTCTTAAATGTCTCATAATATCTTTTAAATATCTTCTCAACTGGTACATTACTAACTAAACTTTCTACTAACGGTACTAACGAACTAACAGTACTTAATAACTTTGTACGCTCGGTACTAAGTATAACTGTCGTAACTAAACAATTTGTACTGTCGGTACTAAGTTAAGACAAAAAATTAATCCTAACATCGTTACACACCTCCTGAAGACTATATACCAACTGATGATGAAACGAACGATGAATTCCAACGGATGTATAATGAAGAAGAGTATGTGGATGACTAAAGAGTTGTATGGTGAGTCGTCAACATTAGATTGGACAGATGCTGAGGCATATGATGAAGGTAAATAGGATGCATATATGAAAGGATGCTGAACATGTAAGTTGAGCAGCATTAATAAAACAATGGGCATACAGGATGAAAGTGATTCAATATGGCAAGCTGTTCAAGGTCAGAATACTGGAACAAGCAACAGACAACTACTACTCTTGCCATACAGAATGCTACTTCTGATGGTACCTCCATTTAGTTACAAGTCACTTATTTCATCCAATCATACTTGGCATTCACTCAACCTTGAGAATCTTCATTATTCAGAAACTAGAAGTGGTTTACTATGATGGTCATTTAATGTTCAACATGAATCTCACACTTACGTCACCCACTTCTTACCGTCACTATTTCTGTAATCCCTGAACACTCTATTTTCAAATCCATCTGAAAAAAGTCCACAACTGCCTCAGCAAACAACAAATTCTTCCTTCTATTCCTTACTCTTTCATTTTCTATACAACAATCAACACCGATCCCAACACTAACAAAAACTAAAGCTAAAACCTCAACCACTGTTGTTCCTGACTTCGAAACCCTTAATGCTCTCCATCAAAGAATGGCTAATTTAGAGAAGGATGTAAAAGAGTTGAAAGATGTTGATAACTCTACAAAAGTTATTTCAAAAATCAAATCTGAAGTTCTAAATGCTGTAAAAGAGTACCTTGGATCAAGTCTGGATGATGCTCTTTACATAAGGTGATCAGAGAAACTTTTGCAAACATCATTAAGGACACACTGTTCAAGATGAGATTATAGAGAGACTTAGGCAGCAATATGCACCACAAAAAAGTATTGAAGACATCCGAGAAATCAAGATGGAGCATGCAAGAAAGCAGCAAGTGCCTAAAGAAACTATCACCTCATCTGATACCACTACACTTGAAAAATTTGATCAGAAAACTACCTTGTTTTTATGTAACAATGACATTCGACAAAAAATTCTGAAGCATAGAGCTCTAAATCATGCTCTCATAGAGTCAATCCTTAAGGATAAAGATGCTATGGAAGAAGGTGTTGCTAAAAAATTAAAGAAAAGGAAACCAGATGATGCTGATAAAGATGAAGACCCTTCTGCTGGACCAGACTGAGGGTTAGAAGACAAAGACAAGCAAAGGAACTGAAAAACTCAAGAGACGTATTTTACAAAGGAATCTTCTAATGGAAAATTACTAACCAACCTCTTCAAAAGTATATCTAATCTGGCAGTCTGCAAAAGATCAAGTTATTGAACTGATCTCTGTGCAAGACTATGACAATGCTGAACATGATGATGTTGAGCTTGACAATACTGATATGCCAATGGATCAGGGAGAAGACATGGGTAACACTTATGAACAACCTAATGATGAGGTTATTTACAAAAATGATTGGTACAAGAATTCCAGTAGTGACAACCTTCTCATGATTACTAAATGAACGGAAGGCAAATTTAGTTGATGACAGGACATAACGAAAAGTTGGCTCAATGATATGGCCAAAGCTACAAAACCTCCTCTCACCTTTGATGAGCTAATGCACACTCCAATCGACTTCTCTGCCTTTGCAATGAACAATCTCAAGATCGACAATCTAACAAAAGAAATTGTTGTAGGACCAGCTTACAATTTGCTGAAAGGAACGTGCAAAGCTATTGGAGTTCTAGATACACTATGGAAGAAGGCTATCGTGCTTTATCTGAACAAATTAATTGGAACAATCCTGAGGGTCATCGTTGTCCCTATGATCTTACCAAACCTCTACCTATGCAAATGTCGTCTCAAGGTCGTCAAATTGTCCCAGCCGATTTCTTCTTTAACAATGACTTGGAATACTTAAGAGGAGGAAGCAATGACAAGAAATACACTGCCTCTACGACAAAGTCTAAAGCTGCAAGGTATGAGTTAAAGGGCATTGAAGACATGGTTCCTAACCTATGGATTCCGGTAAAGGTTGTTTATCATGACATATATATGCTCCTTTTGGAATTTCTTTCGAGCGAATCCAAACGCTAGAATAGAATTTCTATTGTCTATATCAACCAAATTATGTCAAAGCACGATGTGTATTTAACCAAGAGGATTCTAAGCATAATCAGTGTCAAGGTAAACGAGTGGTACGAGTATGGTCACTTGGATGAAATTGTTGTTAAAAGAGCAGATCAAAAATAGTACACTTTCAAAGAAGGTGATTTCAAGAGACTGCATCTAAACGACATTGAAGATATGGTACTTCTCATTATTTAAAAGAAACTACACAAGATCGATACGAATGTCGTGGTTCATTTGGCAGTGAACCTACATATGTTTGCACGGAGGATGGTTATTCAAGCAAGGGTTAAAGACCTTCAGCTGGGAGATAGAAAGTTACCAAAAGATGCTTAACCTCACCAAGCAATGAACTCGAGATGTAGATATGTCTCGTAGACCAGCGTATACCCTCTTTTAAACCCTCAAGGTGTGATCTATGAAGACAAGCTGAAACGAAAGAGATTCATGCATGCTGACGAGCTTGATGCGTATTTTCTTTTAAATATTAATTTATTCATGTTTTAAATTTATAAAACTCGATCTACCTAACAACGTACTAATGGGCAGAGAACCCGATCATGGGTAGTATAGAATGGTAAATCCAAGGTCGTCCCAAGAGCTAAGTTGTAATTAGTTTTAATTTAAAATGTCACATTTTAAAAATGGTTTTTGGATTGATTTGAAATAAATAACAATAAAATTAATTACTGAAAATTAACAGAGTTGGAGATATCAGGAGAGAAAATGTGCTAACCTAGTTATTTTATTACTACTGTTATGAAAATGTTTTCCTGTGCAATGTTAAACTATGGTTTTATTATTGGTTTCTAAGGTCGATAGACTTGAATAGGTATATTTAGTCTATCCTATACTTCCCGCGATTCTGACTCAGTCCAAATCGTATAGGAGGTAGGATATCCAGGTTGCAGTGATTAATCCCAACTATTCCCAAAACTTATCTAATAACCTATACAGATTATTAACCCCCTCTGAAAGAGTTCCTGTGCTTTTTAAGTATATTGAGTGATAAGTGCAGAGATCGGTTAGTTCCTACACTAGGGATGGAGTCATAAATCCTCCCTAATACCCGATGGATCCCATATTGATATGATAATCTAATAATGGGACAAGCAAGGTCTAAACCACCCATACTACCAAAACCCAGGGTTACACAATAGTCAAGAATTATCTACAAAAACATAATCTAATAGGAAACAAACATCATAGCAATAGTAACTACATAACTAGGCCATCACTTTAAGTGCTTAGCCGCTCATGGTAACGAAAACACAATAAGAAATAGAAGTAATCATAGATTGAAAGCTCATAATTCTTATAGTATTCGTGTTTGAACGATTAAATACAAAAAGTAAATAAAGTGTGATCTCCCTTGGACTCTAGGTGGAATTCGTCAAAGGTTAGAAGCCTTTGTCGCCTATCCAATTGGCTGTGGAGGAAGTGATGTCGGAATAGGTTGAATGAGGCCTCTATTTATAAGTATCGAAGACCTTTTACGGCGTTAATATAAAAGTGTTACGTCGTATCCTTCTTATACGTCATTCCAATAAATAAGCAAAAAAAAAAATATTTTTTGGCGGCGTAACCAGATATTGTAGTATGCCCTAACCTTTATAATTTCTATACGTACGTGATCTTCATTTCATATTTTTGGATCTTCATGGTTACGGCGTAACCATAAGGGGTGTTACGCCGTAACTCTATCTTGGGTAAGATTTCCTTCCAAATACATGTTTACGGCGTAACTAGATATGGTGTTACGCCGTAAAGTTGTCCTTGATCTTCGTACTTTCTTAATATATGTTACGGTGTAACCTTTTTTGGTGTTACGCGTAACATTCTTTAGATGATTACCACATTAAGCCTCTTTTTCCTAAGTTTTCTTTTCATTTTCCATGCATTTACCGAAAACTACAAAATGATAGAAAATATTCTGTTTTTGAGTATTAATGAAACATTTGCGGTAATATAGGGGGGTCTTTTTGTCACTAAAAATGTATTTAAATATTTGTGTTATCAAAAGCTTCACAAGTTAAAGTTAAGTGATGACACTCGCTTTTCAGTTCGTGATAACGTATGGATCAAAATGCTTTCGATTTACACTTAGGGTTAACCAAAAACCATAAGGAGCGATTGGAATAGACTAGATTGGATTAGCCAAGGGACCGGTATCATGATCAAAGACATCAATCAAAAAGCTGCTGGGATAGAGAATATTGAAGAGCTTGAAAAGTTCGTTGGTGGCTGTGGGGGGGACAGGGAATACGGGAAGACATCAGACTGCTTCATAGGATAATATGACTTTTGTCATAACTTTGTCATTCTATTTTCAGGTTCATTTCTCGTAATTATAATAACTTGTGAATATGTATAAAAATATCAGTTGTAAAATTTAATTAATAGGCATTTCATATATAGTGTTTGAGTAACGATTTTCAAGACTTCCTCTAAGTAAACTAAAAAATTTCAAGATTAATCGTACTAAAACACCATATGATCCCTTAGAAATTGATGAGGCGCATAAAAATGTTCCTAATACGGCTTAATTATATAATCAAAACATTTCTCCTCCCTCCAAATAATTTTCATTTTATTTGAATCATTTTGTATCAAAATATCAAGAGATTTGACATTTTTTATACGGGGAGAAAATGATTAAAATATATAATAAACTTGTAAAAATGTGCTTATATAAGGCTCAAGTTGTGAAATCCTTCACTCACCATGCTAAACACAATTTGGTTATCGTAAGCAATATGTGTTAAGGGGGAGCATTTTTGAAAAGTAAAACCGTCGAGGTACTAAATGTTTTGATTTTTACCACAAAGTACCTTGATTGATGTTTTCAAATGATTTTAAGGTCGAGAACAATACCAAAAGACCAACCATGTATTTAATTAATTAGAGTTATAAGGTGGTTAGGTATAGGTGTTCGTTCCCATGATCCAGCCAGAACCCGTGGGATCTACCCAGGGACATTCCATTAGTTAGAATAGAAGTCCATAGGTATGATAAAAGGTGAAAAGTAAATGAAAAGGGGGAAAAAGCAGACTAAGACTAATCTACACACTGGAAACAAAAACCAACAAGATGTAGTGATAAAAGTCATGTAAGCATTGAAGGGGTTGAAGAATGAAAAAGAAAAATTAAGTTAAAGGGTGAAAAGAAAGAAGCCCTCCTTACACTTAGGACAGAAATTCGGGTCATCACATATTGTTTGGATATTATACATTCCAGATTTAGTACGTTTAGTTATATACTTAGTACGATAGTTTTAGTTAGTACTGACAGTTACAAAATGTTAAGTATGCTCAGTATAGTTGGTACGTTAGTTATCAAATTGTAGTACCGTTTAAGAGATATGCATGAGTTATTATAGGAAAAGATATGCATGATCTTTTACGCGTTTTGTAGCCAAGATGGGTTTTCGTTGGTGTATATAAAGGAACCCTCACGGCCATTAGTTAGAGATATTAGTTCATTGTCACGTATCATAGCTAAGCAATTAATACAATGACTTTGTTATCAATATTCATTGTTCTTCTTTGCATATAAAGTTAGATTCCGCATTATACTTATGTGTTTTAATCATTGTTTATCTTGTAGTTTTGTGAATTATTCATATTAGCTACAACCCTTAACCAGGTAGTAAGATCTATATTAAAAGGGATCCAGAAGTGGTATCAGAGCATGTAAAGAAACTCTAAGTAAGAAGAACAAAAACCAGTTATAAACCTCTATCTTACAAATATATTTACATGGTACGCATCAGAGGGATGAAATCACCCACCGCCACCATCTCAATACAAGAACCACAACAACCACTCCACCTGTTTTCAAACCATCAAACTTCCTATTCTTAAGAAGGAGATATGACATAATGGCCATGAAATGGAAATTATTTCGCTCTACAGACTTTATCCTATCTGGAAGTTATTCAAAGAGGAAATGGTCCTTGTGAGTGTCTCAACTGATACAAATGGTTTAATAAAGGTTCTGCCTCCTAAGGACTATAAGAATTTTAAGCAGAGAAATGAGAAAGAAAGCAAGGACTTACCTTGCTTATGGCTTGTACCAGAAGATTCATTCTTGCTAAAATTTCATAAAATGACTGATGCTTAAGAGATGTAGGAAGCAATTCAAATCTAGATTTGGTGGAAATATGATTCAAAGAAAGATGCGAATGTATATTCTAAAGCAAACAGTTTAAAGCTTATCTGTAATCAAACTCAGAAGGGCTACATAAAGGCTATGACAGGTTTCAGAGTCTTCTAAGTCAACTAGAGATTCATGGTGCAGGCATTTCCACTGAAGATGCAAATCAGAAGTTCCTTAGGTCTCTACCTTCTGCCTGGTCTCAAGTTTCCTTAATTATGAGGACCAAGCCAGGAGTGGACAGTCTCAATTTTGATGATCTGTGTAATAATCTTAGAGTCTTTGAGTCTGATGTTAAAGGCTCTACTGCATCATCCTCTAGCATGCAGAATGTGGCATTCGTTTCAGAGAACACTAGCAGTACTAATGATGTTAGTACCGCTAATGGTGTTTCTAATTCTTCTGGTCATAACTCACAATATGAACATACATCATCATACTCCTTACTTTCAAATCAATCCGGTTGCCTATAATTGGATCATGAGGATCTGGAACAGCTTGATGAGTTTGATTTAAAAGAAATGGACTTGAAATGGCAGGTGGCCATGATTTCTATGAGAATGAAAAAGTTCTACAAAAAGACAGGTAGAAAATTACAATTTGATGCCAAGGAACCAGTTGGTTTTGACAAAACCAAAGTTGAGTGCTATAGTTGTCACAAGACATGGCATTTTGCTAGAGAATGCAGATCCAAGGGGAATCAAGATAGTAGGAGGAGAGATGCTTGGAACACTAGGAATAATGATAAAGACAATAGGAGAAGATCTGGTAAATAGGAGGACTCTAAAGCTTTGGTGACTCTCTATGGAGAAGGTGTTGATTGGACCAGTTATCTCGAGCATGAAAAGAAGAGAACTATGATTTCATGGCTTGCAACAGTTCAGGTTCAGACACAGATGTAACTTCTTGTTCAAAAGAATGTAAAGAATCTTATGTTAAACTTAAAAAATTGTATGATGAATAGAGGGAACAACTTAGAGATGCCAGTATAGAAATACAGGCATATACTCAAGCTTTAAAGAAAGTTAAAGCATAATTAGTTAACTTTGGTATGAAAAGATAACTTTGGTATGAGGAAAAGATAAGGTTTATGAAAATTGACTTAGATCGATAAAAATGAGTCCTTACATACATAAGAAAACTATGCTGACAGAAGCTAAAAAGAAAAAGAAGATTTTAAAAGCTAAAGTAGATAAATGCAATAAAACTCTTCTAAAATTTCAATATTTTGCTTAAATAGTCAGATGAGTCTAGGGTACAAGGCTGGGCTTGGGTATGGTGATCATTGAATAAAGGTGTTTTAATTATAACTGAAGTTTTATAAGAAATGTGTTTGTTTTGTAGGTAAGGTAAAATGAAAAATAGTCATGTGTAGATAGTTATCCAGAGGGGGCATGTTGTTCCCCTTCCCAAAATAGGATTTAATCCCTTCTGGATCCTAATTTAAGAAATAGATGGACTCACAATTTACATATGTTCAAATCAATCTAAATCCTAAGTGAATTTGATGCTAGAAGCAGTGGACTTTATTCTTGTGAATCCAATTGTAGTGAAGAAACACATGAATCTTTGCCTTTACCAACTTATCAATGAACCAAAAGTAGTATGTGAACCTAAATGTTGGATTTGGTTTGCTTCCTATCATTGATGAGTCATGAATCTGATAGTGAGCATATGAAACATGTGTCTCTACCCACAATTAAGAATAGGAAATACCTAGTTTGCTTTTATTAATACTAATAAGCATGTTAAAAACTCCTAGGCAAATGTTATAGAATCTAAAAACAAATGTCAGTCAGAGTACCTAAACCTGACAAAAGGTATTGTAGTGATTAAGTGTAAAAAACTGGTTTTGGATTTGGGTTTATACCTAAAAGGCATATTTTGTATGTGGAAGTTTTAGCCATCTTATTAGGAGATTGTGATTTTATGAGAAAATGATGGGCTAACCAAGATGAATAAACTATAGGGCATGAGGTTAAGGGATCATAGTCAAAGGGCGATTTAGGCCAGTATGGAACAAATGTGCAAAAGAAATTAATCATCAAAACCAATTTGTCCCCAAAAGCAGTAGTACTAACTTGAACTGGAAAAGATGTTCTATTAATACTTACTAGAACTAGCAGGTATAACACAGTTATATGCTAGAATTAGCGTATAAACACAGTTAATATGCTAGCATAATTTTAAGCAGGATTAGGTAGTACCAATCAATGTGCTAGGAAACTTATATGTTAAGCCCTATGTGAATTATGTATAGACCAAAAAGCTGCTTTCATGTATCTGTTTCGCCTTTTAGAAAGTCATTTAATAGAACAACAACATCTTAGAACAAATTTTCAAAACAAAAGGTTAATACTACTAAGGTAAATGCAGTTAGTGCTGTTAAGGGAAAAAGGGAAACTGCTATTAAGTCCTCAGCAGGTTGTAATTGGAGACCAAAAAGACATTACTGGAACCAAGTCTCCAAATACAATAGTGGATCAAGTCTTAGAAAATTGTGCTACTTTCAAGATCACTAGCAGACTCAAGCCTAACATGGCTTGGGTCCCTAAGAGAATCTAATCTTTTTATTTAATGTGCAGGATTATCCATAAAGAGTTTACAGAGAACAATGGAATTGTTGATAATGATGTTCAGGCACTCGACTGATACCAAGGCCTTACCTTGCCGAATATCCAGCTTTAATGGTGGCCCTGCTTACTTTTGGAGGAAAGTAAGGTTACATAACTGGTAAGGTAAATAAATAGGAAAGTTAGATTTTGGGATGTGTGCTTTGTGAAAGAACTACATCATTTCAATCTCTTCTCTGTGTCACAGATGTGTGACAAGAAGAACAAGGTTCTTTTCACTGACTCTGAATGTCTTGTTTTGTTTCTTGAATTTAAGTTACCTGATGAACATCAAGTCTTACTTAGAATCCCCAGACAAAACAATATGTACAGTTTCAATCTAGAGAACATTGTTCCTTCTGGAGGTTGGTTTAGCCTGTTTAATTGCAATAGGCCATTATTGATGAATCTAACATAAATGGCATAGGAGGGTTGGGTCATGTTATCTTTAAAAACTTAAACAATAATTATGAAAAGGGCAAAACCTTGTTAAGAGTTTTTACCTTTCAAAGATTTTTCAAAATGACTGACTCGCGTGTTCTTACTCCTTTTTCATATAAATATATAATATAAATATAGAACAAAGAATCAAAATGTTACAAAATCACGGAAACGGAAAGTAGTATAGATATTTATGGGTCGTTATATGTCCCAAAACGAGGTGGAATGGAAAACTCGAATGACGAATTGATAATGATGTTTGAATATGACAAGGATATGATTGGGCATTAAACCTAATAGGCAAATGCACACAAGTTAAGCAAGTGGAAAACGCAGAACAAGCATAAAGCTAGAAATGGTTATATAAAAACACTTAAAACTTTTAAACTAAGACACAAAATAGCTCAAATAAACTTAAAGACAAAACAAAATAAGCCTGGGGACTAACTCTAAATAAGCAAATTAGCATGTAATTAAAACTAAGTTAACAAGAGAAACTAAGCCAGTACTAACCACAGTATTAACAGTATTAACTATCACAGTATACTGGGAGTTTAGATTCTGCTAGCTTGTAAGTTAGTACTGCTAGTTTAAGTTAGTACCGCTAGTTTAACAAACATAATGAAAGCAAGAATTAAGCAAATAAGGCTAAAACATATATTTAACTTATCCCTAATAAGACACAAGCATAAGATATGCAACTAGAAAAAGCTAAATGGCAAAATAAGCTAAAAAGCTACAACTGTAAACTATTAAAATTGCTTTGAAAAGGCGAATAAGCTTAAATAAGCTCTACTAAAGACAGTAAACGAAAATGGGCTTAATCTACTCTAATAAAACAAAGGAAGTCTATAAAGCAGAAAATAATAAGTTGATAAGCTAAATGAACTTAACTGTACTAACAGTTTTAACTACTTTGTTGGTACTAACTTAGAGTTAGTACGCTAGCTTTGAGTCTAGTACTGCTAGCTTTAAAACCAAAATAGAACCAGCAGTACTAAAAACTCATGGGTTAAGTACTGCTTGTTCTAAAACCCTTATAGGTTTTCAAAAATCATTTTTCTTTTTATTTTAAGCTGATTTGGTCCTAACTTGTTAAAAACAGATTATCAAATAGCAAAATAAGACACTTATAAGCAGGTTTTAATCAATTTTAATCAACTTAAATAAGCTAAATCATCTAACGCATTAGCTCATAACTAACAGTGATAACTAGAAGTTTGTACTAAGTCACTTTTTAAAACTAACAACTAAGCAAGAAAGATAAGCACTCTAATCATCTAATATAAGCATAAATAAGCAAAATATAAGTAACAAATAAGCACTAATAGCAGTTCTGCAGTAAATAAGAAAAATAAGAAAAGGAGGGACTTATAACTCCCTTGCTCAAACAGGGTTAAACAAAGAGTCTACAAGCTCTAGCTTGTATGAAACAAGCTAGTGAGAGTCCATAAGCCCATCCAGAACTGGCTTATTCTTCCATTAACAGTGTGGTACATTTTGATTGTGTGGGGACTTTTTAGTGACTGTACTTAATTCTTAGTTATTTGAGTAAGACAAATGACTTATAATGATTTTATAAGACTTAAAACATATTAAGTAAGGCTTTTAACAAAGGAAATACAGAGAATCAAGAATTGACTTAAAAACTCCAAATTTGCATTAAGACGAAAGTTAAAGTTACAAGACTTGGAAATTAATGAGTGCCATAAAAATAAGCTTGAAATTTAAACTAAGTTTTAAGATATATAAAAAACCCTAACTAAAAGAACACTAAAAAAAATAACTCTCTTTATCTTGGGTTACAATGGCCCTATTTATACTAAAAACTTTATCCTTGGGTCTTCCTTCTCTTCTTTCTTCTGTGTTTCTTTGTAGAGACAAAAACCCAAGTGTGCTTGTTGTGTGAGGTGATTCTAAAACAAATCCCAGCCTTCAATTTCTTTTGTGCTTCTTTTGAGTCAATCACAGCCATCGAAATCACTTGGAAATGGTGAGGGATTGCCAACATGGCAATTATAAAGCTGGGGGGAGATAGTGGAGGAGGGGGAAATGTTTTATCCAGGGTGTTGAATGGTTTGCGTGGGTAAAAGAACCGGGACGACACCCGGTGGTTGTTTCTAGGTTTCTAGTTAGCAGCGGAAAAATTAGCCTTAGGATAATGTTGGCAGCTTTGGCCCCTCAAGTTATACTTCCCCTAATTTCCAATTTCAGCCCTTGTCTCCTTGTTCTTGTAATACAACTTGAGGTTTGGCAATTTTGGTCCCGCAGTTGTATAATTATTCAATTGGTTGACTTTGATTGACTGACTTTGGCTTCGATTTGACTTTGTCTTTTCCTTCCCAGGTGCTCGGTTTTGTTTGTTTTTGCTTTCTTTTTGTCTTTGTCGTGATATCCGTTTCATGCATTAATACTAATGCAAAACATACAAATAACAATGTATTTTTGGTACGGTTTTAGTCATTTAAGCTTGTTTTTGATGGAAGAAGGTATGTGTACTTAAGCACATTCCAATGACCACCACTTGTGTTGCTTTGTTAGAATGGATAAAGCCAATACCAAGGCCTCCTGTATGGCCAAATCAGTTGACGCTATATTAGTCAGCATTACAGCTTCTGAATATGGTTTTATTTGTACCTCATCAGTAAGGAGCTTATAACTTAAGACTTATTGCCGTTATCACTGATGATATTTAGCAGGGTTTAGTATGGGTTTGTTCTTCTTAAGAACAAAGGATGGAAACTTGTGGAATCCTTAAGGACTTTTTATGACAAATTGAGAACCAATTTAAATCAAACTATGCTAGCCGATTCATTTTTACCTAACACTTTTTGTGGTGGAAGTAGTTAGTTGCTGCTTGTTATGTCCTTAATATGGTAATAGTTGACAAGCATTCAAAATAAGACTACTTATGAACTTATACTGGTAAAATTCAATCATAAGCTTATATAAGACCTTTTCTGGGTGCCATGTGACCTTCTTGAATACTTGACCACTGGGCTAGTTTGATGGGTAATTCGGATGATGGGTTTTTTGTAGGAGTGAATTCTCTACAAATGCAAGCCTTTTGAGGGTTATACAATGTTAGAAACATAAAGAGTTTGAAGAATACCTACACATAACCTTTTTGTAAATCTAAACCAAAATGTTGCGGAAAGGAACCACTTGGCTAAAGGACCAACTTGGCTGTTTGATCTTTATTATTTAACTGATTCAATAAATTATCAACCTATGAGATCAGAGAATCAAGCTAACAAACATGCAGGTCCATAAGAAGCTAATCAAAATGCAGGTACAGAAGATAATATTGATGCAGGTGATTCTGAAATATAAGCTGAATCAGCTCAGGGCTACTTTATACTACCAATATGGTCTTCTTATACTTCAGCAATCAAGAGCTCAAAAGTAAATAATGCAGGTGAAGAACCTACCAAGCCTCTTGACTTCAAGCAAGTAGATAAGGAGGATCAAGTCTTTTTGGATGAGCTTGAAAGACTTAAAAGGCAAGAATAGGATGCTAATGATGTAGCTAAAGCTCTCAGGAAGGAGTTTGCCCAAGAAACTGAGGATTTGCTTCTTCAAGCAGGAGCTGCTAAAGCTAGCAGTACTAACATAGTTAATACTGCTAGCACACCAGTTAGTACTGCCACTCCTTATGGTGGACTATCCTTCACTGATCTAACCAATACTAACCAAGATGATTCAGAAATACCTGCACTTGAGGAAATTTATGACAATCCTACTAATGGTATTTTTACCAATTCATCTTATGATGATGAGGGTGTAGTGGCTGACTTCACAAATTTAGAACCTGTTGTGAATGTCAGTCCTATTCCCACATCAAGGATTAACTCTATTCATCCTTTAACTCTAGATCTTAGAGATCCACAATCCGCAGTTCAAACAAGAAGCAAAGTGACCAAAAGTTTTAGAGCCCATGCTTTTGTAAGTTATATTCAAAAGCAAAGGAGAAATAATCATAAGGACTTCCAGCATTGTTTATTTGCTTGTTTCTTGTCTCAAAATGAACCCAAGAAGATCTCTGAAGTACTTGAAGATGAAAGTTGGGTTGATGCTATGCAGGAAGAACTACTGCAATTCAAGATTTAGAAAGTTTTTATTCTTGTAGATTTGCCTTATGGGAAGAAGGAAATTGGAACAAAATGGGTTTACAGAAATAAGAAGGATAAAAGAGGAGTTGTGGTTAGAAATAAGGCAAGGTTAGTTGCTCAGGGACATAGGCAAGAGGAAGGGATAGATTATGATGAGGTTTTTGCTCCTGTGGCTAAGATTGAAGCCATTAGGATCTTTTTAGCCTTTGCCTCTTACATGGGATTCATAGTCTATCAAATGGATGTAAAAAGTGCCTTCCTGTATGGCAAAATTGATAAGGAGGTTTATGTGTCTCAACCTCCAGGTTTTATAGATCCTAAGTATTCTAAGAAGGTCTACAAAGTAGTGAAAGCTCTCTATGGTTTACACCAAGCTCCCAGAGCCTGGTATGCTACTTTATCTACTTTCTTATTGAAGAATGGATACAGAAGAGGAACTATTGACAAGACTCTTTTCATTAAGAAGGACAAACATGATATCATATTAGTGCAAGTTTATGTAGATGATATCATTTTTGGTTCTACAAAGAATCTTGGTGTGATGAATTTGAGGTATTAATGAAGAGTAGATTTCAGATGAGTTCTATGGGAGAGCTCACCTTCTTTCTTGGATTACAAGTCAAATAAAGAGAAGATGGTATCTTTATAAGTCAGGATAAGTAAGTTGCAGAAATCCTAAAGAAGTTTGATTTTGTCAGTGTTAAGACTGCTAGTACACCAATTGAGACCTAGAAGCCTTTAGTCAAGGATGAGGAAGCTAGTGATGTGGATGTACATCTTTATAGATCCATGATTGGTTCTTTAATGTACTTGACTGCTTCTAGGCCTGATATTATGTTTGCAGTCTGTGCTTGTTCTAGGTTTCAGGTCACTCCAAAGACCTCCCATCTAAGTGCTGTTAAGAGAATCTTTAGGTATCTAAAGGGCAAACCCAAACTGGGCCTTTGGTATCCTAGAGTGTCCTCATTTGACCTGGAAGCCTACTCAGATAGTGACTATGCTGGAGCAAATCTTGACAGGAAATCCACAACAGGAGGTTGTCAATTTCTTGGCAGGAGACTTATTTCTTGGCAATGCAAAAAGCAGACAATTGTGGCTACTTCTACTACAGAGGCAGAATATGTTGCTGCTGCAAATTGCTGTGGGCAAGTTCTATGGATTCAAAATCAAATGTTAGACTATGGGTTCAATTTCATGAACACAAAGATCTACATTGATAATGAAAGTACCATTTGCATTGTAAAGAATCCAGTATATCATTCGAAGACAAAGCATATTGCTATTAGGCACCACTTCATACGAGATGCTTATGAGAAGAAACTCATACAGGTGCTTAAGATCCACACTAATGACAATGTAGCTGATCTACTAACCAAGGCATTTGATGTTAGCCGATTTCAGTTCTTGGTTGTTTCAATTGGGATGATAAATCCATAAGCTACATTGGTTAAAGGGAGGCAATATGAAGTATTGTCTATAAAACCTCTCATCTCCTGAACATATCATCTCTCTCACACGCACAGTTTCACCCCAAAACACACACACATAACTAGTTATGAGCACTACTCAACGTGAACTAAACCCTTATGCTCCACCTTTCTACCAACTGATGTTAAGCATTGTCTGAATGTCGGGTATACGTTTGTGAACTTTGCGACTTCTGAAGCAGTTTGGAAATCTCATGTTTGCATTACCAGAAAGAGTTGGCCGTTGTTCAAGAGTAAGAAGATTGCTCAAGTTGTCAGAGTTTTGGATTCAGAGTAAGAAATTTTTTTTCCCCCCCCTGACCTTGTGAAGCATTTTGAAGACATGAGATTATATAGACCATCCAAAGAGTATTTGCCGGTGTGGTTCGACCCACCAAGAGACGTGTCTATGTCATGTTTGACAACAAAGGGGATGCGTAACAATGGAGCGATGTGTGCCAGGTAAATTGGTGAGTATGGTTATTATCGAGGGAAGTATGCATCTCAAGCAAACAATTTCAGATTAGAGATTTAGTATGCTTTTAAACTACGCCTAGAAGTAAGTACTAAACTATAGTAGAAATATAAGCAACTAGTTAGTGTTGTAATAGTTGTATACGTTTTGTATGAAATTTTTTGTGTAGGGATACATATTAACTAGAAGGGTGGATGCTTGTCAACGCTTTAAGAAGATTTAGAGAGTCACTGAGAAGAGTTACTGATGGTGCTGAAGCATTCCTGATACTTACATTGTTCATTCTTTGTTTGGACAAAGTTAGTACCGACCATGCAAAGTTAGTACCGCTGGGCAAAGTTTGTACCGCTAAAGAGACATTGGAGAAAAATACCGCCAAGGGTACAAAGTGTAAATTGGAACGTTTTCTTTAAAATTAGGTCTCCTAAACCTATAAGAATCCATCTCAATCGCACACTTACTCAAGCAATCTCTCTAACTGACATTCTTCTTTACAAGCCCTAATCTCTCTTACCGACGATCTCTCTCTTCTAAGCAACATGGCTGCTCTTGAGTCCTGTCCTAAGCACAACATGATCGCATACTTGGAAAAGACTGAAGGGAATGTTGAGTTTCATGAAGTCATTGATTTTCTTCGGAGAAGTTATATTTATCATGCGCTCACTATAAGTCCTGTTGTTTCGACCACATTCGTTGAACATTTTGGACGTCGTCTAGTCAAAACAATCAACAAATGTTAGGCACATAACTGCCAAAGTAGCTGGCAAGGTTGTGTCTATCTCTGAGGCATCAATCCGAACTGATCTTATTGTTGGATGATTCTGATGGAATAAAACTTCATTACCAAATCAAGCTATCTTTGATGCTATTCAGCTTATGGGATATGAAGGGGATTTAACTGTGTTAACATTTAATAAAGCTTTGTTTTCACCCCAATGGAGGTTTTTATTTCACACAATTAATCATTGTTTAAGTTCCAAAAGTACCTCTTGGGATCAAATTCCTACAAATATTGCCACAGCTGTAATTTGTTTAACAACTAATCAAAAGTATAATTTTTCCAAATTAATTTTTTGAGTGGTATGCTTAGACATCTAGAAGTACCTGCTCCCTCAGCTTAAAAGAAGTTTGTAATGTATCCCTCGTTTTATTCTATATTTTTAGTAGAAAACTAGCTAATATATTCTGTATCTTATATCACTTCTGTAAATAGTTTAACTAGTAAATTTTTTTTCTTTTATGTTTTTAAGAAGGCCAAACACATTCTCAGGCAAAGTTACACCTTTGTTTGATACTATGTTGGTCCAACCAACTCAGGATGAGGGTGCTTCCTCAGAAAGACTATCTGATGAACAACCATCACCCTCTCCTGCTCCCACTAGTGAAGTCCCAAATGAGTCACTGCCTGACTCATCTTCTGCTCAACCAAGTGAGGTACCTTTTGAGCAACAACCTGACCCTTCCCCAAGACCTTCCCCCAGACCTTCACCAACACCTTCACCCACTCCTATTGTTCCTGATTCAATCCAGAACTATCTGGTGAGAATCTTGGGAGATCATCATCCATATACATCCTTTCAGGGAATGAGGATGACATGACTCTCCAAAATGTCTATGATCTTTGTATCTCTTTATGTAAACAGGTTTCAGATCAAGCCAAGGAAATTAAACTCTTGAAGGCTAAGATCACAAAGCTCAAGAAGCAAGCTAAACCTGTCATCAAACATCATAAAGCATATCTGAAGAGTGTCTCATTGCAGCAAAGATTCCCAAGGAAGAGCTTCTCAAAGAAACATAGGGTGCCACAAAGGAGTCGTATCCAAAACAAGGGAGGAAGAAAGCAAAAGGAGAATCATCAGTTCAAAGAGATCCTCTGTTTGATGTAATGCCTGAAGATAAAATTGATCACATGGAAACAGAAAATGCTCAAAGTGAAGGGAGGACAAGAGAAATGGTGGATGAAGACAAGGAGTTTGATGAAGATAGACTTAGTACTGAAGATGTAGTTAGTACTGACAAGGAAGGAGTTAGTACCGACTTTGAGAAAGTTAGTACTGACAGACCAATAGTTAGTACTGACTATCAAAGTTAGTACTGAATGAACAAGTCTGAAGGTACGATGAAAAAAAAGGTACTGAAGAGATCTTTGAAGGTACTGAAGAACACAATGAGGGTACTGAAGAGATCTTTGAAGGTACTGAAGAGCAAAGAGAAGGTACTGAAGAGAAAGTTGAAAGTACTGCTGGGCAAATAAAAGGTACTGAAGATCAAACTAAGGAAGAAATTGCTACTAAAGCCTCTCAAACATCCACTCAAACACCCACTTCTATGATATTTGGTGATGATGAAACAATAGCTACACTTCTCCTCAACATGAGTAAAGCCAAAGCTGCTTCTAAAGAAAAAGAGAAAGGTGTAGAGTTGAAGGATGTTGAAGAAATTGATAGACCTAGGCCTACTTCTACAAGATCACTTCTCCATCAAGCCTCTACAAGATTGATCCAAAAGACAAAGGGAAGAAGAAGATTGAAGAGGAGGATGAATCTGAAAGTGAAGATGATGATATTCCTCAAGCTGTGAAGAAATTCAAACAGCTTGAGAGTGATGAAGAAATGGCTAGGAAAATTCAAGAAGAATGGGAAGCAGAAGAAGAAAGAAACAAGATTGCTGAAGAAAAAGCAAACAATGAAGCACTCAATTAAAAACTTATGATGATATAAGGCAAGAATTGAGGCAGACAGAATTCTTGCTGAGAAGCTTCAAGAGCAAGAAAGAGAGCAGTTTACAATATAAGAAAGAGCAAAGTTCCTTCATGATACAATTGCTGCTCAGAGAAAATTCCTTGCTCAAAAAATATTAGAGGCCATAAGAAACAGACCTCCAACCAAGAATCAATTAAGAAATCAAATGATGACCTACTTAAAGCATGTGGGGAACTTCAAACATTCTGAGTTGAAGAGTAAGAAGTTTGAAGAGTACAACACTGATGAAAAGATAAAAAGGTCAGATGAAGATTTCATTGCTATTGGGTCTGTTGAAGATGATAGACTAATCAAAAAAATGAATAAGAAAGATTCCTCCAAAGGAGAAGAGATCAAGCAGGAATCTAAAGAAGAAGTCAAGGAAGAGGATAAAGGAGAAGAGAATACAAGAAAGAGAAAGCACGGTACAAGGAAAAAGATGAAGTCAAGAAAAAGAAGATTCAAACAAGATACTTCTCAAGATGACCCATCTGACATTGAGAAAGAGAATGATGAGCTGAGATTGTGCTTGACAATAGCTCCAGATGAGGACAAGGAAGTAGATTATGAAATACTTGACAAGAAGTATCCAATCATTGACTGGAAGACTGAGAATCTTGGCACTAAACCACAGTTTGATGAATCTAAAAGATCAGAAGAGATTAATATGAATGTGGTAACAAGAAGTAATGGTCAAAAGAGATGCTTCAGCACATTGATAAGAGTGCTTTCAGTGTTTGACAGAGAAGACTTAGATGCTATATATAAACTTGTGATGGACATATATCAAGATAAGATTCCTGATGTTTGGGGGGTGGGGGGGGGGGAGGTTTTGATAAAGTTCTTTGGGGAGATTTGATAGTTATGTTCAATCCAGATGAACAAGATGAGTTTTGGAACTCACAACATGAATGGAAAGTAGTCAGTTGGAAGCTGCATAGTTCTTCAGGGGTACACACTTTGATGACTGATGAAGGATTAGTCGTTCACATTGCAATAGAGAGAAGTATCCTTTGGAAAAAGGAAATACTGATGCAAATGCTAAAGCTAAATTGGAGGTTCGAAGAAGAAAGTACTATGTGCATTGGAATTGATAACGATTATCAAGAAGTAATTGCTGATTTAGAATCTAAAATATAGACTGATGGAAGTAAGAAGGGATTGAGTGTTGGCTAACCACCACACAACAAATGGTTATCAATTCACCATGCTTAACAAGCATAAGAATTGGCTAGTCCACAAGCAAACGGCTTGAGGTAAAGACTTCTTAAATCCTTTATGGTTTACAATTTACCAAAAATTATAGGGTTCTCAACTCACCTTGCTTCTTGGTGAAGATTGACGCTATCAAAGATCAAACATTCTTGTAAAAGACTACTCAAATCTGTTGATAGCGATAGTTTTGAGCTAAAAACTATAATGGTTTTATCAATGCCACATGTATACAATGAAGCATTGGCTAGTCCAAACACAAACGGTATTTGGTAAAGACAAATCAAATCCGTTGATGGTTTGACAGTTTACCAAAAACTGTATGGTAATTAACTCACCATATTCTAATGAAGAGTTTCTATCCCAGAGCAAACGGCTACATGTAACGGAACATCAATCCGTTAATGTGCTGGTAGTTTGCCAAACACTACAAGCCACATAGTTAGATTGTAGGTAAAAAGATGTTGCTGAGTAGCTGAAAAGATGTTGCTGAATTGCTGAAAAGACAAGGTTGCTGCTAAAGAAGGATAGAGTGTACAAGATTAAGAAATGATAAAGAAGTTTGAAACATCCTCTGTGCGTTAAAAGAAAGCTTAAAGGATTGAAGAAACATAAGTTTAAAAAAGTTTAACATTCATGTTTAATGGGGGAGGATTGTTAGGATATTTTTTCTTAATTCTTAGTACCGATAAACAAATAGTTAGTACTGGCCCCCCAGTTTATAAATTAGTACCGACAGTACAAAGTATTAAGTACTGTTAGTTAGTTAGTACCGTTATTGAAAGTTAGTTAAGTACCGTTGAGAGATATTTAAAAGATATTTATGAGATATTTTAGTACTTGATGTGCATTGGAGTCTAAATTGACAAGATTTCATTCATGGATTTCTACTTACATACAAATAATCAAATCTCGTTGTATTGGTTTCAATCTTTTCATTGTGATGCTATTATGGGACAAATGTTATATCAATTTCAAGAAAATCAACGAGATTACTTTCAAATGACACATTTAGAGGTCGTTCTCTTGTATCTTGTGCTATTGTATTATGAAGTAACGCCCCAGAACATATTTCTGCTGCGACACATTTTTAGGGGTGTTACAGATTATACCAAGTAAATCTCATTGGGTGTCTTGGTCAAACACCGGTAGGGCATAATACAATTGGCATATTATATGCTACATAAATTAGCTTCGGTGTCATGAGTTTAGCGCAACAGTAGATACATTTTATGTGATACTGTATCTGTTATAGTAGTCATATACATTTAGGAAATCTTGTGGTCCACACTACTTTGTTGAACATTACTGATTACTAAACACTTTTCATTATGCCGTGGTGAAGCAGTAAACACTATACTCTTTTGGTTCTACATTTACGCTTACATTTTTGGCGGCCATTATAAGGATTGAAATGGTCATGCATACTTTATAAATCTTTTGATTTCAACATTTACATATACAAAAATCTATGAACTCACCAACTTTATGTTGACATTTTTAAGCATGTTTTTCTCAGGTGAATTAGGTGCTTGGCTTACTTGATGTGCATTGGAGTCTAAATTGACAAGATTTCATTCATGGATTTCTACTTACATACAAATGATCAAATCTCGTTGTATTAGTTTCAAGCTTTCATTGTGATGCTATTATGGGATAAATGTTATATCAATTTCAAGAAAATCAACGAGATTACTTTTCAAAAGACACATTTAGAGGTCGTTCTCTTGTATCTTGTGCTGTTGTATTATGAAGTAACGCCCCTGGACATATTTCCGCTGCGACACATTTTTGGGGGTGTTACAGATTGGTATCAGAGCACTGGTTATAGAGAACTAGGTTGCATATTTTACCCTAGACTATAACCGTTTTCACAAACATTGCATCACATCAAATGTTTTCAAAGCGCATACACACTACTTGCTTTACTTGCTTACATTACTGGTTGCATTAAGTGCTTTCATGACATACATATATATATAATATATATGCTTACATCCCTTTTGCGTATATTGTACATTTATTTATGTAAGAGTTAATTATATAAATACTAGAACATTTCTTAAGACATTGTGAGTTGCACAATGGTCTCGCTTCGTTCTCAGACATTGTAAGTTACACAATGGTCTCATTTTACTTCTTAGACATTGTGGGTGCACAGTGGTCTCACTTCGTCCTCAGACATTGTAAGTTATACAATAGCTTCTAAAACTTTTCATAATCTTATACAATATCATTTTATACGAAACCCGTCACAGTTTTGTTTTCATGGAATTATGTGTGAATCTAAGTATTACAAGTCTTGTATGGGCGGGACTTGTAATAGGAGGATTGATACGATAATTGCTATGGTAACTCGTTCATAAAGACCTTTATCTCATTTAATATAACCGTATACTCATCAATTATTTTGAACGCTATGTCAATCTTCCCTGATTGTTTTACTCTCCGTCTTCGAAGATGAGTTCTAAACACTCGTCCCATACTCATTAGAGCACATGCATCGTCATGTCATCCACCACTTTAAAGGTTATGTAAGTACGCATATTGCATTAGAAATTATTAAGTAGGCTGATTTATAATCTCTTTATTTAAAAAGATTGGGATGCCTCTTCGTTTAAATAAATAAATTGTAAATCACCGAACCATAAGTTTATCGATTCATTATTTACATAAATTGGGACGCTTCTTTATGCAAATAATGAATTATAAATGAGTGGGCTTAATGGTATCCAATATGACACGAGTATGAACTCGAACCCGACAATCACCAGAATCCATTAAGAAGGTCTAGAAACACAATCGTGTCTTACCACTCAGCAGAATCTTAAGGCCTCATTTGAACTACCTTATCTCATTCTTAAGTTATTACTTTTGCTGTTACAAATCTTTACGATCATGAACTGTTTGTGGAGCTAACAAACTTGTGCACACTTTAACTAATGGAGTTGATTCATCCTTGAACAAACGAATGAGTACCATATTCCGCCGTCTATCACATAAGCTCTCCCGCGAGCTCCTCCCATTTGTTGAACTTTATTCTGGGGATATTATTCTTGAAATGTCCTCACTCTCTGCATCCCATCACCATTTGTTATAGTTATTGTTGTTATGGTTGCTGTTGTTGGGCCCTGGAGCGGTCCACTAGTGCGAAGACTTAGTTCATGATACATCCCAGCTTGTACAACTTTATCCAATAGGTAATGCAACCCCTCTTAAACCAGATAAACACCTATCGACGAAAGAGATAGTCAAACTATTCATTTAGGGCCACTAGTATGAAGACTTAGGCCGCGATACATCCTAGTACTGCCAAGTAAGTTGAATACTTACATCCATAAGCCTCATTGACGTGAATCATCGAACATTACAGATATCAGAAATGAGACTCCGTCCTCAGACATTTAAAACCTTATACAAACATACTCACGCGACTACACTTTCTCCTTCGATGCTATTAAGAGACCTTCCTTATAACGCGTTTATATCAGTCATAAGACCTGTAATGATATTTTTTTTGAGATACCCATTTTGATGGATTAAATATACTGGTCAAACCTAGCCAAAATTTTTGGTATATTGAGAAGTGTTGAAACATCGAATTTTGCTGAATAAAGTTATCATCGTATTGTTTAGAATTAGTTTATTAAATCTTAAATCTTTTCTTGGTCACACAATCGGTTAACACAAATTAAATCTTGAGATGAGATTCGTTTAAGGGGTAGGTACTGTAACAACCGGCAATTTTTGGAATTTTAGATGACTATTTTACCCTTTAACTTTTTGGGTCCGACTTGACTTTTTGACTTTTGATCTTTTATTGTCACATAAAAACGATTACCGCATAACCGGAAATTTTTCAGAATATATTTAAAAAATAAATCATATTTATTATTACAGATTGCACAAGAGGGTGCGTTTGTTTGTCTTATCAGCACCAAGGGTGCGTCGGGTTGAAGAATACGACCCACAAGGGTGTGTTTGGATCTGGGTTCAGCGACTAGGGTGCGTTTGGTTTTTGGGTCAGCACCCACAGGGTGCGTTTGGTTGTTATACCACCATAAGGGTGTGTTTGTTTATATGGGTTCACCACCATAGGGTGTGTTTGGTTGATTAAAACAGCACCAAAGGGTGCGTATGGGTTTTGTAAAAACCATCGGGTAAGTAGCGCTCACTACCCACGGGACTCCCAATAAATGGATATATACCATGTCAATCTCATTGGGTGTCTTGGTCAGACACCGGTTAGGGCATAATAAAATTGGCATATTATATGCTACATAAATTAGCTTCAGTGTCATGAGCTTAGCGCAACAGTAGATACATTTTATGTGATACTGTATCTGTTATAGTAGTCATATACATTTAGGAAATCTTGTGGTCCACACTACTTTGTTGAACATTATTGATTACTAAAAACTTTTCATTATGCTGTGGTGAAGCAGTAAACACTATACTCTTTTGGTTTTACATTTACGCTTACATTTTTGGCGGCCATTATAAGGATTGAAATGGTCATGCATACTTTATAAATCTTTTGATTTCAACATTTACATATACAAAAATCTATGAACTCACCAACTTTATGTTGACATTTTTAAGCATGTTTTTCTCAGGTGAATTAGGTGCTTGGCTTACTTGATGTGCATTGGAGTCTAAATTGACAAGATTTCATTCATGGATTTCTACTTACATACAAATAATCAAATCTCGTTGTATTGGTTTCAAGCTTTTCATTGTGATGCTATTATGGGACAAATGTTATATCAATTTCAAGAAAATCAACGAGATTACTTTTCAAACGATACATTTAGAGGTCGTTCTCTTGTATCTTGTGCTGTTGTATTATGAAGTAACGCCCCCGGACATATTTTCGATGCGACACATTTTTGGGGGTGTTACATTGATGATGACAAAATATAAACTCATTTTGTATAAAATTAAAGATTTTAAATTATTAATGAGTTTTCATTCCATTTCTCCTAATCTTTGCCGAATTCAAAAAGAATGATCATCGAATTGTTGTAGAAAGAAAGAAGTTGATGATATCAAGACTCCCCCTCGTTTGGGGCACCAAAGGATCGATCTTACAAAAATTATTTGCAACAAAACAAAGTTAAAGGTACAAGTGCAAGACAAATATCTTTCAACAAGTAGCAATATTACAATTTATGCAATAAAACATAAAGTGGCTTCATTCATTACTTAATAAGCTCATACAAGAAGCATTGATTGCAATGAAAATAGAACTAAGACTTGACAAAGAAACATTCAGTCATACACTACATCACAACTTAAACATACTACAAAAGGTAGATAAAGATATCATGGCATAAGTCCTAGATGATCCTTGATTCATAAGAAATGACTTTGAGCAAAAGGGTTAGGGTGACCAATTATGAAGTGATATGACCTAATTTCTAAGGGTTAGGTGGAGAGAGTGAATTTATGGTGGAGGTGAGAAGATACTCAAGATGAGCAAACATTAGGTTCATTTCATCCCTATGAGAAAAGATAAGATTGCGGTTGTGAAAACAACAAAGACAAGTTGAACCTTGATAGTCATGATAATTAAAGTAAATGGGATGACCTATGAGAGGTGGTTTAGGTTGTGGTTGTGGTGAAGGTGGTGATGGAGTATCAAGAATGTGATCAAGAGGAGTGATTGGTGACAAAGAAAGTGTGATATCCAAAGAAGGATAACTTTGAAGTGGTTGAGGGTTTGAAGGTCTAGAAGGAACATCCGAGATGTTTTCAAGCAAAGGGTTCAAAGGTTGAGGAGAGGTTGGCTCATTTGATGATGGTGGTGAAATTTGAAGTTTTAATTGAAAAAAAGAATATGTGTTCTCTTGGCTTGATGAGGTTTGATTGGTGGATGGAGTTTTAGATGATGCATTTGGAGGAGTTAGAGATGAAGAAGTTGTTGTAGGAGAAGGTGTGGTGGTGACATCTTCATCACTAGAAATGTTAAAAAATAGTTGTCTAGGAGGGATTATGGTTAGTTTGATTTTCTTAGAAGGGTTAGAAGAAGAAGCTTGAGTAGAATTCATGGTAGAAAGATTTGAAGAAGATGAAGATGAGAAGAAGAGTGGGAAGGATGGCATATTTAATTAGGAAGTATAGGATCAAAGTAGAAAAGCATGAGGATTAAGAGCATAGATTCCAAAAGTGGTTTAGCAAAATGTAGGAAGTTTAGCTGGGCCTAAGAAAGAATAGTCAACTACACAGAAAATCAGGTAGTCACAGTAACAATTCTGTGACTTTTGATGGCGGTCCCATAATTACATGGCGGTCTCAGATATATAAGGGGGTCGCCCAGTATTTATGGGTCCATTTTCTAGAGGATCAATTTTTTTTCTCTAGTTTTTCAATTTTTGTAAAATCTGTCCAGAAAAAGTTTCCCAAAGACGCCCTTTTGTAGTCAATCCTATTTTAGCAGGGATCATCTAATATCAAGCAATCAAATTCACAAAATTGATTATTCTAAATATTATTAAGGAGACACATATAGGTATATGAATTAAGAGCTAATCAAGCATGATATAGGTAACCGTATTTGTTGGGATTAAAAGTCTTCTTGATGTTGTTTGAATTACTGCTGCTCATGTTAATGTTAATGCTGCTCAGCTGGATTTAGTATTGCTCATGAACTTCAAAAAAAACATGCTAAGTATTTACTACTGCTAGTACAAAGTTAGTACTGCTAGTGAATATTAATACTGCTAGAGAAAATATGCTAAGTAGTTACTACTGCTAGTACAAAGTTACTACTGCTAGATAAGTTAATGCTGCTAAGGTTAATAAGTTAGTACGGTTTGTTGTTAGTAATGCTTATATGATATGTATGTTAATACAAATAATGTCTAAAAATGTTATTTATATTTTTCGACCTCTCAATGTTTTGATAATAACAAAATGTGAAAACGTTTACGATAAAATTAAACGTTTATAAATTACTAATCATAAAACTCTATTTATAAAATTAATCACTTAAGGTATGGATAAACAAATCATTAAACATGATTAGTGATCAAGAAAATATTTTCCTTAAACCTTACATTTCTACAAATGTGTTTTTATAAAAATATAAAAACAAAATATTTATTCATTAAAAGAAATGTTTTATTAAAAACATAAAATTTGAAATTCAATTTTTCCCCCCAAAATAGAAGGTTCTATAACAGATACAACTTTCACCACAAAAGGACAAAAAAGGAAGCGGAGTCTAGTGGCGGCCCCCTTTAGGCCTGGCGGCCTCCTTATATATAAGGGACCGTCGAGACCGCCACCAGCAACGGTCATTTTTTTGTCCCTTATAAATACTAGGCCACCCCATCTGAAAAACAGAACCTCTTGCCACGAATTTTCTCAGATCCATTTTTCTCTCTTCTTCCTTTCTTTCTAAAACACATATCTTGATCACTAACATACCTTGATCTTGTTTCAAGTGATTAATTCTTTCTTCCTCCCTTCTTCTTCTTCTTCTTCTTCTTCTAATCAAGTGCAAGAGAAGAACAATCGTATTCTTCTATATACGAATTGTTATCAAGTGATCTCTCTCTTCCTCCTCAAGATCACAAATCTTCATTACATATATTTAGTGTTGTTGTGTAAATTGGATTGTGTGTAGATCCAAGTGTGTAAATTGTGTATTGGTGTGATTTGGATTGTGTGTCAATCCAAGGGTATATATATCTTGTGAGTGTGTAAAGACTTAGTGAAGTCTTAGATTGGTTCTAGCTAAGATTAGGACTCGACATCTAGCTTAGTGTCGGAAAAGAAAGTAAGCGACGTGTAAACGGTTTTCTCCGCCTAAAGGGAGCTTGTTGACATAGTGAAATCTCGAGTGGAGTACTCGGGGAGTGGAGTAGGAACGAAGAGGTGCTTCGTTGCCGAACCACTATAAATCTTGGTGTCTTGGTTTGATCGTTTCTTTCCTTATCCCTTTATATTATTATTGTTCATTTAGTTCATTACATTAGATAGTTTTTGTTGTGATTCATATTGTTGATTGATTGACATATAACTCGAATCAAACCATTTTATAAGCAAAGAATTTTAAACCGGTCAATTAACCTGTAAACTATTCAACCCCCCTTCTAGTTTCCACAATTGGTATCAGGAGCAAGGTCACTCAAGATTTTTAAAATATATTGTATTTTAAAGCTTGGATCGATCTATGGATTCCGACAAATATCTAGAAGGGCAATCTATGCAAAGACCACCACTCTTTGAAAGCGATAGTTTTATTTATTGGAAAAATAGATTCGAGACATATGTTAAATCAAAAGATCTAGATCTTTGGCATGTTATTAATAATGGTGATTTTCAACCCATTATTCAAAATCCGGAAAGCAAAATCGATGAGGTTGTCCCTTTTGAAAAACAAACTGATGATCTTAAAAGAAAGCTTGCGAAAAATAATGAAGCCAAAATGGTTATTTACAATGCTTTGCCTAGAAAAGAATATGAACGAATTTTCATGTGTAATACGGCAAAAGAAATTTGGAAAACTTTGTTAATCACCCATCAAGGTAATAGCCAAGTCAAAGATAATAAGATCGGCCTTTTGGTTCAACAATATGAACAATTCGTCATTTTTGAAGACGAATTTATAGATAGTGCTTTTGCTAGATTTAATACTATTATTACTAGTCTTAAAGCTCTTGATGAAGGTTACTCTAGTAAGAACTACGTAAGGAAGTTTCTTAGGGCTCTACATCCCAAATGGAGAGAAAAGGTCACGGCGATTGAAGAGTCGAAAGACTTAACATCACTATCTCTTGATGAGCTCATTGGAAACCTCAAAGTCCATGAGATGATCATCAAGAAAGATTCCGAAATAGTCAAAGCAAAAGTTGAAAGGAAATCTCTTGCTTTAAAGGCTAAGAAAGAATCTAGTGATGAAGAGTGTTCGACTTCCGGTAGTGAAGATGAAGAGTACGCCATGACGGTAAGAGACTTCAAGAAGTTCTTTAAGAGAAGAGGTAGATTCGTAAGACAACCTCGGAACGACAAAAAGACCTTTCAAAAAGGCCGGCGACAAAAACGGCAAAAGTGAAAGGAAGTGCTTTAGATGCGGAGATCCAAATCATCTTATTTGAGAATGTCCAAAGCCACCGAGAGACAAGAACCAAAGAGCATTTGTTGGAGGTTCTTGGAGCGATAGCGGTGAAGAGAATGATGAAAAGATCCAAGACGATACATGACAAGAACCAAAGAGCATTTGTTGGAGGTTCTTGGAGCGATAGCGGTGAAGAGAATGATGAAAAGATCCAAGACGAGACATGTCTTGTAGCTCAAGCACCAAATGAGGTTTGTTCTGAATCCTCCTACTTTAGTGACGAAAACTTATCAATTGATGATTTAGCTCTAGACAACGAATATGATAAATTATGCAAAATGAGTTAAAAGATAATCATTAAGAACAAAATGCTAAAAGCTATTAGAAATAGTCTAGAAAATGAACTTAGAGAATTAAAAGATAAATTGTCTACACTCAAGAAAAACAAGGGAGTTGATATGATTGTGAAAAGTGTCACACACTTAAAATTGAAAATGAAAAGCTCAAAGAAGAATCTCCTTGATTAAACAAATTTGAAAAGAGTACACATTGCTTGAATGAAATGTTAAATAATCAAAAACCCTCAGGTGATAAATTAGGTTTAGGGTTTAATTCATTTGAAGCATCATCTAGTAGAACTAAGGAAATAAAATTTGTAAAAGCTCAGAAAAAGGCGTCTCTTGATGGAGGTCCCATAAATATGGGTGGCCCCCTTAATGTTCAGGCGGCCCCCAAAATAAATATGGGACTGCCGCCAACAACGCCTGTATCTGAGAAAAGTGTGTCTTTTTAAAAATCTATTTTGGGTCCTAGACCAAAACACATAATTGTAAACAAAGTCAAAGTTCCTGTTGCTAGTGACAATGAAGTTAAAAAATTCTATAAGCCATTATCTAAACCCAGAGTTGGATTTTCAAAACTCAATTTTAGATCAAAAACTCCACCTCCTATAAGAGTCAATAATAATTTTTCTCGTCCTAAAACGCCGCAACCAAAAAGACATGTTGGTTGACAAAACCAACCTCATGAATTTCCCGAAACTTGGAACAACTTTCCACGCTAAAGTTACATGCCATGGGAAATGTGTCTTCCATTCTCACATCCCAACAAATTGCATCAAATGCAAGGGATGTTTGGCACTAACAACTTTGGACCCATGAGATATTGGGGACCGACGAATGGATCAAGGATAGCGGATGCTCTAAACATATGACGGGTAACCGAAAACTCTTCTCCATTTACAAGGCATACAATGGAGGTAATGTCATTTGTGGTAGTAATCTTCGCGGTAACATCATTGGCAAAGGCACAATTTTTAATGACTCTCTCAAAATAGATAATGTAGAACATGTTGATAACTTAGGATTTAACTTGCTAACTATAGAACAAATATGTGATAATAAGTGTAAAGTAACTTTCTCTGAACATGATAGTGAAATCACTAAGAACGGTAAAGTCATAGGTAGAGGTATGTAACACCTCCAAAATCAGGTCGCAACGGAAAGGTAACAATGGGGTGCTACGTCAAAGTACAAAAATCAAGATATAGAAAACGACCTT
>BQNB010014089.1:0-75855 GCA_026074375.1 Tanacetum coccineum | reverse complement strand
GTTTAGTGGTTAGGGAGGGGGGTTTAGATGTTTTGGAATCGGGATTAGCGGTTAGTGGTTTAGGGTTTTGGTATAGCGTTTAGTGGTTAGTTGTTTAAGGTTTTTGGTATAGGGTTTATGGTTAGGGGTTTAGGGTTTTTGGTATAGATTTTAAAGTTTATGTATACATTACTTGTGATATTATACGTAGTGGTTAAATGTTTAGAGTTTTTGTATAGGGTTTACTGGTTAGGGGTTTAAGGTTTTTGGTATAGATTTTAAAGTTTATGTATACATCACTTGGGATCAAGTTTGCAAAAATCGTGTATCGTTAGTCGGGCGGTCGACCACCTTGTAGCTTGTAATCGGTTAAGGCGGGATTAATCGGCGATTAATCGGATTGGCATTTTTGGCAAAATTTGGGTATTTTCGGCAAGTTTTGTGTATTTCCGTCGAGTTTTAGATATTATTGGCAAGTTTTTTTTTAAAAAACAACTTGTAATAGATTTAAACAGTTAATATAAGTGATCGAAACAAGTTTACGGCGAGTTTTAGGTACTTCCGGCAAGATTAGAAGGTTTCCGGCAAGTTTGACCATCGTTGACCACGGTTGACTTATTTGTTTGACCCTGTTATATTAATCGGCAAGGTTGGTGGCCTTGTAGCGTTTAATCGGCGATTAATCTGCCTTGTAGACCTTGTTTTTCAACATTGATTTATATATAATTTAACTTTCTCATAATTATATTCTTTGACCTCTGTAGTTTCTTTGTTTTGATTTTTTAAGGTTATTACACAGTTTAAGGGTTTGAAAGAATTTAAAAAAATGTATATATTAAACTTCAACATCATTTTTATAAAATCGTATGTACGTCAAAATCATATCAATATTGAGCTCGTTTTGTTCGAGATTCAGCGTTTACATCGGTATATTTTTATTGAAAAATTCGTTAGGGATTTGTTATATATTTGACGAATAAAGTTTTATATCTAAAAAAAGTCGTAAATAGCAAGAAGTTCAAGGTAATTTATATAATTCAAACTTACATAGTATTGTACGTCTTTGACCCACATGGTCTCTTTGCTACTTCCCTATTGAATTTTAAAGTTATTAGATAGTTTAAGGGTGTGTTTTGAAAGTTTCTTTTATTTTCAAATATATATATTAACCTTCAACATTTTTATAAAAATCGTATGTATGTCAAAAGCATAGCAATATTATGCTCGTTTTGTTCGTAATCTAGAGGCCTTTGCTTTTATTAAAGGATTCGCTAGATATATGCTACGAATAAAGTTTATTATATATAAAAACCTTAAATAGCTAAAAGTACATGGTAATTTTTGTAAGTTGTTGCATGGTTTGTGGGTACGTTTTGTAACTTTTTTTAGTCGACCGCCTGTTTTGGGCAGAAAATCGAAACGTTGTCGTTTCGACCGGCAAATGTTATATATATACTATTGTTCTAATATAATGTTAGAGGTAATGGAGTGAGGTCTCATTACTCAACTCATCCTCACGCACCACCTTCACTATGGGAAGCATTTTTCATGCGTGACCTAAAAAAATAGACGAAAGGTGAGCATGGTGGGCACTCGGTTTTTGTGCAAAAGGCGCGCATCCCTACTATTAAACTGCAATGTACATAAAAATTACCATTCTTTTTACATATAGATATCCTCATACCCTATCATTTTTATACACAACTTCAAACATAATATTACTTAATATATACACAACTCAAACAAAATATTTATCATTCTCATTATCCAAATGGATTTTAAAACGTTCATGTTCACATACTCATCTAAAGAAGAAAAAGTTACTAGTCGGGACTTAACTTTCTTAGAAGAGCGTTGTCGTTTATTAAGAGTAAACGATAAGCTACTCGACCGAAGAGAAACATCGTAAGTAGAGATCGTTATGATGCTCGTGGTTGTTTAACCGCCGCCTATCATAGTGTGAATACGATGTGCAATGCATATCGTTTCTGAAGAAGGTTCTGAATGAGTCAAGGGTTATTCACAAGCATAGTGGAAGATGTAACTATTCATTCGGCATACATTTGTGATAATACTGACTGTACCAAAAGAGAAGAATTTCCTTGTTGATGAAGTCCACCTCCGCAATTCGTCAGTTGACATACGACACCGTTCTTGACACCCTAGATGAATATTTGCAAATTTATGAATCAACTTCTCGTCACTCTCTTGATATATTTTGTAAGTTTGTTATGGAAATTTTTGGAGCATAGTTTTTGTGAAAACCTAGTATCACTAATGTTCAAAAGCTATAAGCGTTTCAGGAAGAAAAGCACGGGATATCGAAAATGTTAAGAAGCCTTGATTGTACAAACTATGAGTGGTTTGGTTGTCCGAACCCATATAAAGGGAAATATTTTAGATGTGATCATGATCCGAATGCATTCATTTTGCTAAAAGCTTGGCACCAGAAAAAGTACAATTTTCCCCTCTTGCATTTTTTTTTCTAGCTCCACCCCTACTGCTAACTTGTCAACCCGAACTCGCTTACCCGGACATAACCCAATTAACATTCCTGATTTTAGTGAGTCATATTGTTACATGTTTACTCAATGCTATAAAATAATGGTTTATGTCATTATATATTAATGCATATGTCTTATAATAAGTATTTATGTATTTATTTTTAGATGTTTTGATATAAGTGTCTGCTACATATTTTAATTGGTTAAAATAAATTTTAGTGGGTAGAGATGGTATTTTTTTTTGTGGAGACGGATGAAGTAAGTGTTTTCTTAAGTCTTATAAAGACGCTTGAGCAAAAAAACATTTTATTATTAACAAACTTTTAGATACAGTTTTCATATGCACAATGGATTTCTTTTACCCAAAACAAATTAGTCAAATTACGAATGTATGATATAGGTCTGTAGTTACAACATACCAATGTTTCCATCTTTCAAAGAAGTTCCTGAGCAAGAGTTATGTTCGGATGACGAGTCCATTAAGGCTAACGAAGAGGCTAATAATCTGAATCTTGGCGACGAGAATGATAGTGAAGTGGTTTCGGACGACATATTTTGGTGATAATGGTAAGATCAGGGATGTCCGAAGCATCATCATGGTGAACCTACTAAAGTTAAGGAGGTTGCGGGTTGAATCCCTTCAATATTTACGGCTATGCTTGACAAACGTAATAACTGAAGCAAGAACAACGGATTCCGTCCAACCCGATAATCCCTTATCCTCCGGGTTTCACTCCCTGCCAAATGATATTCCAACTTGTTAATCAAGATAGTCCCTGATGTTGCAACAAATCTGTTCGCATACACCTACTAGAAGTCAGCAAGGAAATTCAGTCACCATATCATCCAATAGGTCTTAGTTCGAGAGTTATGGAGGACACGGTACCAGCAGACGTGTATTCATCTCCTGTTGGGAGCAAGCCTATTCATGGTTCGCATAAAGGAGGTTCTCTGTTGGAAGTTCTTGACGGCAATGATTTAATGTAAGGTCAGACATATGGATTTCTCTATGGACGTTGCCTAAAAGATATGGAGATTATTATTGGTTCCGCAAGGAGATCGTGAGGTTTCCAATGAAATTGTTTGTCTTTAAAATATCCAAGCCTGGGATCAGGCTAAAAAGGAATGGATCAGGGATTGAAATTATAAACATAATGATGATTCTTGACTTTACAAGAAACTAAAATGGAAAACAATTTCTGTTATTGAGGCTAAAATTTATGTGGGGTAATAGTAGGTTTGATCATGTTTTTAGTAAGGCCCTTGGTATCAGGGGGGTATTTTATGTTTTATGGGATCCGCTTATGTATCATAAAAAGATCACAAAATTATCTCTGATAACTTTGTTGTTTTTAATATGGGACTTTGGTTCCAAATACACCAAGTTTCTCATTGTATCTGTGTATGCCCCTACAACCTCTACTGATAAATGTCACTTGTGTAGTTATATTACGGGTCTTTTATCTCGGTGGAATGGAGAGGTTTTGGTTACTGGAGATTTAATGAAGTCCATTTGAGAGAGAGAAAGGCTAGGGTTCTGTTTTTTAATGTTCATGGGGCAAACGATTCATAGCTTTAAATTTCCAATGCGGGGCTTGTGGAGATTCATTTGGAAGGTTATTCGTTCACTTGGTCTCATCCGTCGGCTGCAAAAATGAAGTAAGTATGGATCGGTTCATGGTTTCAAAGGTTTCCTTTCTTATTTCCCGCATATTTCATCTTTTATGTCTTGAAAAATCTGTCGGATCACCGAACCGACTTTGCCTTCGTAGAGATGGTTACAGATTATGGTGCAACCCCCTTTAGGTTGTAACATTCTTATGGTTTCCTTCCAAGGGTGAAGATATGTCAGGACTGCTTGGAATGTACATTTGATTTTCTTGAGGATTCTAATGGTATGTCCTATTCAAAAAGAAATTGCAAATGCTGAAAAAGGAAATTCGATCATGGGTGGGCTGTTCATAAAACGAAAACATTCAGGACGTATAATGATATTTAAGCAGAAATTAAGTGTATTGATCATATTTTAGATCAAGTGGAGTGTCCAGATGTATTCTTCTTCCGATAGAGTTGACGAAACAAATGCAAGATATCAAGTCCACTGCTGTTCGTGACCAAATGCAGAAGGCTAAGATTCAGTGGGCTGTTGAGGGTGATGAGAACTCCAAATTTTTATCAATGGTATTGTTAATCGTTAAGCGCGTACACAATAATCAGTTCAAGTGCGTTTGGTATGATGGAGAATGGTTGATGACCTAATCGAGTTAAAGAAGAATTCCTGTTCTCACTTTGCTAATAGGTTCAAGACACGGTCGTGAGTCGTGTCGCTGAATTAGGTTCCGTCTCGTCTCACAGCTGACCAATTTCCTGATCTGGAAAAAACGCGGTGTCCCCTCTGATGCAAATTCGCAAATCTTATGAGTTGTGGCGAAAATAAATCGCCTGGGCCGGACGGGTTCACTTTTGAATTCTTTCGCAAATATTGGGATTCCATTGGGCCAGATATGTGCGTCGCGGTAGAGTGGTTTTTCAGGCATAACTCTTTTGCTAAAGGTTGTAATGCTTCTTTTATCACTTTGATTCCGAAAAGTCAGGATCCCAAGACCGTGAGTGATTTTCGGCCTATTAGCTTAATCGGGAGTCTATATAAAGTTGTGACAAAAATTCTTGCTATTCGTTTGTCTTCAGTTTATTTCAACCTAATTACAGATGCCGACCGCATTTCTCCCTAACCGTCAATTCTTTGATGGGCCGTATATTATAAATGATTACTCCTCTTGGTGTAGGCATAAAAAGCAGCAACCATGTTTTTTCAAGAGTGATTTTGCCAAAGCTTACGACTCAGTTCGGTGGGATTACCTGGATGATGTTCTTTTTTCTTTTGGTTTCGGTGTTAAATGGCGCTCTTGGATAAAAGGAAGTTTAATCTCAGGTATGGCTTCTGTTCTTGTTAATGGAAGTCCTACTTCAGAATTTCAATTTCATTGCGGTCTAAAACAAGGGGATCCTTTGGCTCCTTACCTCTTCATTCTTGTTATGGAATCGCTCCATTTGTCGGTTTCTAGAACTGTCGAGGCTGGTATATTCACTGGTATTAAAATTGATTCTGCTCTCTCGATTTCTCATCTTTTTTATGCGGACGATACGGTATTTATTGGTGATGGACGAATAACTTAAGGAGTATAATTACAGTTGAGCTCCATATTTTTGCTCGACTTTGCTTCGTGGTTGAAGATAAATCTCATAAAGCAATCTCTAGGAGTGGGTGTCACCAGGCAGTTTTAGTTAATGAAGCCTGCCCTCCCAGTTTGTTCGTCAATAAGCCCCCTTTCAAATAGCTTAGGTGTTATGTTGGGAGGTAAATGTCTAAGACAATGCTTGGGATGATATGGTTGGTAATATTAAGTCTAGCTTTCGAAGTGGAAGATTACTACCCCTCCATAAGGAGGACGTCTTTACAGTTACTAAAGGCGGTTTTAGGTTCTACTCCCATCTACCCTATGTCTTTATACAAGGTTCCGAAGACCGTGTTACATGAGATGGAATCTTTACGTCGTAATTTTTTTAAGTGGTGTTCAAGGTAGTCGAAAGGAGAGAGTTCATGGGTAAGATGGACGAAAGTGCTCCGCTTCTAAGAAATTGGAGGTTTTAGGTGTCTCCATAGTTTTTAAAGCCCTTAATCGTGCGCTTCTTTTTTCAGATGGGAGTGTAGGATTATTCTTCTCATGATAATTCTTGTGGTTTCGTTTCAATTTCAATCCATTGCATGGTTCCTCTTTCAGAACGCTCTCTTTCCATTGTTCGAATTGGTTGTCTATATTCGGTGAAGTTTTTTGGCCTTAAAACATCAAGGTCTAACTTTCTATCTCATTGTAAGACGTCTGTTTGGTTCAGGTATGCAAACTCGCTTCTTGGGAAGATCATTGTTAGGTGAGTGTTCCATTATCATGAGCTTTTTCCCCTATGTTGTACGCCCTGGAGAACAACAAGGAAGTCAGTTGCGGTTTAAAATGCAAGCGAGATCGATAGTTCTTTTTTCGTTGCCATGTCAGGGGAGGGTGGAACTCAGCAGCTCAAAAACATCAGGATTTGGATAGGTCGAAGGTTCTTTCTAAAGAAGAATATAAGATGGCCTTGGGACCTTGAACGGGTGGGGACTTTATGTAAAGATCTCTGACCTTGTGGATGAGGTCCTACTTCCAAAAGAGAATGTTGCTACAGATGGAATTAAGACTATTCCTATTAAGGTAAATGTTTTCATTGGAAACTCCACCCTGATCGCCCCCCACTAGGTCTAACCGTCTTAAAAACCGTGGTATTCAGGTGCAATCTTCATTTTAATGTCAGATATGTAATGTCTTGCAAGAAGATACATCCCATCTTTCTTTTCCAGTGACTGGCTTTAGCTATTCACAGGCTTATATGTCGATGGTGGGAACTTACTTGAGCCCTGTTGATTCTTATTGCGGCTGGTTGGAGTGGTTTAAATCTATTCGATGGCTCCAAGCTTAAAGGGATCCTAGAAGGCATTTTTTAATGTGTCTTGGAGTGCATGTGGAATTTCCGTAACAGCTTTCTTTTTGCTTCCAATAAACCGCGCAAAAGAGACTTTGTTCGATGAATGGTTTGTTTCTCGTTCTTATCTTTTGAGTAATTCTAGATGTAATCTAAAGTTTACTTGGGATTATTGGCTTCAACATCCTTATTTGATTGCTTTGTAATTGTTCTAGCTCCTTGCTAGCTTTCTAATAAAAGTTGCCGTTCAAAAAAAAAAGAGGCACCAACAGTGGAACCATAATGATGTTTGCGATGCAACTCGAGACCAGCTCCAAAGAGTTAAAGCTTGGCACTAGAAGAATAACGAATCATGTAGAAACACCGAGAGATATCCTGTTTGTAGAAATCAGAGGAAAAATGATAATTGTACTAATTAGATTCAACTATTATATTACAATACAAAGACATTAAATAAGAACAAATCTAAATAAAACTCTAAACACTAAACGGGTCTAAACAAACAGGTCGGGACCATAAGCCTTATTAGCTAACATCACACCTCAAACTCACAATGTCGCAGCGGTGAACAGTAGGAGTTTGTAAAAAAAACTAAAGTAAGACTGAAAAGCAAATGAAAAGTGGAGTGTCCTAGAGTTCAGACTGGGTGCTAGACGAAGTCTCAATCTGACGCAATTCGAAATGTAACAAGACATAATCAGGTCTAAAATAAACGGACCAGGTCTATGCAAAACAAAAACCGATTTCAAAATCAGAGCATAGCAACATAAATGTGGAGATGAACGAGAGCATATTTAGGCAAACAGACAGATTCAGGCAGAGCAACACAAATATGGAGATGAACGAAAGAATATTCAGGTAGACAGACAAATTGAGGCAGACAGATCTGAACAAAGGTAGATGAAGAGTAGGTTCAGGCGGATATATGCAGACAAACAGATTTAGGCAGGCATATCTAAACAGATGCAAATACAGATTCAGGCATACAGATGCGAATAGAGGTAGACGAATAACAGATTAAGGCAGATAAATGCAGAAAAACAGATGCAGGCAAACCATTTCAGAAGAAACCATGCGGAACCAAAACATGTTATTGATGCCGAGATGCAAAACATAACTACTCAAGACATAATCGGATTAATTATGATTGTATCACCATAATCATCAACACGATACCAGTTCCAAATACAATCGAACGGAACAAACTCAAACAACTGCAACGGAACAAACTCAAACAACTGCAATTCAATTTTCTTTATTCTCTAACAAACCAAAATATTCAAAACCGTATCGTAGAGTTTCATAGACAAATGAAACTTAACCATATCATTGTCATAAATAATTTCAATCAAATACTATATATTCCACTACATGATGTATCATCCAATCAAATCATGCCATAATGTTTTCATTATTTGATTCAAACGAATTGATAGAACCAAACTTACAATGACATTTCTTTTTTTCTTCTATCTAATCGACCGGAAGCATATATCAGCAATCAATTAATTCCAAGGTGCATATCCAATACGAACAAACAAATAATTTTTATTTTATATTAATAGCTCTAATACCATATAGAAATTAGAGGGAAAATGATAAATATATTAATCAAATTTAACTATAATATTACAATACAAAGACATGAAATAGGAACAAATATAAATGAAACCCTAAACTCTAAAAGGGTCTAAACAAACGGATCCGGCCTGTAAGCCTTATTAGCTAACAATATTCTCCTTAAGAGTGCGAGGACGTAAAACCGAGAGTTTTACCCAAGCGACATCTAATTGAGAGCAACTGCAAAGGTCGAAGACGTGAAAGGGTGTGGAACATTTTAAAAGCGTGGAACATTTTTTTACCAAAAAGTGTGGAACATTTTTAAAAAGTGTAAAATGATTTAACTATTAAAAAGTCTATAATGATCTACCTATGAAGTGTAGATTAAAACTCTATGTACATATTAAAATAGTATAAATATGTGTAATCTTATTTACAACAATACACTTCTGAAAAAAAAATTCCCTTGTAAGTTATCTCAAGCAATATAAGCATCTTCTTGTTGTTATCGTGCGACCTTAGTTTTGATCGAGGTTACATGATGATCTTCTATAGCCATGTACATAATGTTTAGCTTTGCGACCCTTTTCATTGTAACTATCACCATTCACAATAAGAGTACTAATTTTCCTAAAGTGTTCTAACTAGGTCTGTAAATGAGCCGGACGAACATGAACGGAGCCTTGTTCATGTTTGTTCATTTAATTTTAGCCGGACAAATAAACGAACACAATCACTTAAACGAACAAATATTCTTGTTCATGTTCATTTATTAAAAAATATGGTTGTTCGTGTTCGTTCATTAAGACACTAAACGAACGAACATACACGGTTGAATGTAAATAAACATATAATTTACAAAAATATACACAATATTGTGTTTTATTAGTGTTGTTTTGTTTAAGTAAAGCAATTTCAAAAGTATATAATAAAAAATTAAAAAGATACAATAGAAGAACATAAGCATATATATGATCATAAACGAATGAATAATCGAATGTTCACGAACATAAAGGAACGGACAAGACTTTTGTTCATGTTCGTTCATTTAATAAATAAACGAACATAAACGAACTTTTTACCGAACGGTTCACGAAATGTTCACTGAACGTTCAGTTCGTTTACAGCCCTAGTTCTAACACTAGATCTATCATGAACTGAGTATAGTCTCATCGTATTTTGCTACGGGTTTACATAACGTTTGTCATTTGTACATCAAATTGAAGGAGTTGTCTACCCAGATGTTATACCTTAGTAAAGTTTTATCATTATTTTCACTAATGTTGAGTAAAAAAATATCTTTAGGGCTACAAGGTAAAATCAGTAACGGTCCAAGTAATTTAAATTTGATTCAGATTAGTTAAATAAGACAAAAACATAACTATGGATTCTTATTAAAGGTATTCTAAAACTAAATAACAAATATAAGAAAAAAATATACACAAAACCCTCTGTCAAAATTTAACAAAATTTATAAGTAGTCAAACATAAAATATCCATATAAATATTTACGAATAATTATACAATTATTTAACAAGTTAATATCAACAGATAACACTTTGAAGACTTTTTAATCAACACATTAACGACTGTTTCTACAATTATAAACATGCACGGATTGAGATTAAAGTTTAATATGAACATGGTATGTCATGTTAGTGTTATTTTGAGTGAAAATTTGAATTTGACTAAAATTAAAATACATAATTTTTATTAAAAAAAAAACCGGTCCCAACATAATTCCTTCTCACAAAAACATCAAAATGATCTATCATGTTCGTATTAAACTTTGGAGAATCTAAATCAACATACACACACAAAATACTTTAAAAGAATTTTCAATCACAAACGCCTAGATGAATTGTTTCCATAACAAACTAGCACGTTAATCGAATGTTAAACAATAAAACCTATCGCCATACAATACAACTGTTCGTCAACACTCTAACGCATTACAATACAAATTTTTATGAACAAATTTCACGATCTGGTAAGTTATGGCTTGTTTATTGTTTCACAATTAAATATGAATGAGCGAAGTAGGCTTCACACCTTGTTGCGGGTTTACGTAATTATTTTTATCAAATACATGTTTTTGAATTCGCTATAACGCATGGGTAGAAATAATTCATTGAAAATGAATTTAGGTGATCTAGCTAAAAAGTAACTTTCAAAATTAATAACTCAACCCAAAGTAGTAAAAAATAAAGGGAAGAAAAGAAAAATACTACTTTTAAATAATACAAATTAGAAAAACAATAAACATGAACAAAAAACTTGATAAAAGAAAAATCCCAATAATGTAGGCGTGGAGTTGGCCAATCTAGCGATACAAAATAAAATTAAATAAATCTTTATACATCGGTAGTTTACTGAAAAAGAAAGTTTTACACACGAATAATCTGCTGGTATCTTGTTGCTTTGCCATCTATAGGTAACTTAACTAATTATATATTATATGAAAGATTTGAAACATGCTTATTCTATAAATCAACTAAGAAATGAAGAATATGAATCAGTTGCACAATCAATAAGGAATCCATAGAGAAAGAAACAAGATTCACAAAGGATTGTTATGGGATTATTAAATTGTTAAGTGTTTACCAAGAGAGTTTGAGTTTACAAAGTGAAAGATAAAATAAATTGTTTGTGAAAATGAGTATTTAAGTGAGTTTTGGGCGTAACTAACTTTTCCGCCCAAAACCTATGTAATAGAATTTTGACTTTAGTTGACTTTTCATGGATTCTTCTTTTAGCTAGTATCAAATTCACCCCTCTTGAAAACTTTCTTGTCCTCAAGAAAAAGCATCAAATTCTTGAAACTTTGTAATCAAATCAACATACACCTCCCATGTAGCTTCTTTCACATGTTTGTTGGTCTATTGAATCAACACATGCATCACTAGTTTGTTGTGTAGCTTTCCTAAACGCCTCTCTAAAATAGCCAAAGGTTTGTGTGCAAGAGATCATCTTGTTTTAGCTAAGGCAAAACTCCCATCTGTTGCTCTTTTCCATGTCACTTTTAAGTTAAGAAATGTGAAAAACTAGGTGAATTTGACTGTGAGTTGGTAGCTGTAGTCTATAGGCCACCTCTCCAATTTTTTCTTCGATCATAAAAGGCCCATAGTATTTAGAAGATAACTTGTGTCGCTTACCTTTCTTGATAGACACTTTCCTACGTGGTTGTAGCTTCAAATAGACCCAATTACCCACTTTTATTGTCTATATGTTTCTATGCTTATTAGCCTGACTTTGCATCTCGTCTTGAGCCCTATTTAGATGAATTTTGAGCATGTCAGTTACCTCTTCCCTTGTTTGTGAAGTTATGTCCACATTCCCAGCTATGTTATCACCAGGAACATAGGGAATATAGATAGGGGTGTTTGGCAGTAGACAACTTCATATGGAGTGGTGTTAATGGTAGAGTGAAAATTTATGTTATACCAAAACTCAGCTAATGGCAACTAGGGGTGTTAGTCGGGTCGGGTTGGTCGGGGTCGGGTCAAAGCCGGGTCAAGACTAAAAATTCCATACCCGAACCCGACCCTATTGAATTCGGGTTACTCGGGTTCGGGTCAATTCAAGTCGAATCAACTCGGGTCGGGTCAATTCGGGTTCGGGTCAACCCGAAGAAGAGTAAAATATAAAACAAAATCATTTTTGTACTCTTTTAAATAGAAAATATATAAAATTTATAGTAAAAAAATAAAAAAAACCCTTGTTCGGGTCAATCGGGTCAACCCGAACCCGAGTTAGCCAAAATATTTCAACCTGATACACGACATCATTTAGTATTCGGGTTGACCCGAATAAAATTTTAGACCTGACTAACCTTACCTGAATATGCTTATTCGGGTTCAGATCTGGGTCAGGTTCGGGTCATATCGGCCCTTTTGACACCCCTAATGGAAACTGCTTCACCTAATTCTTTGGCTTCTCCCTACTCACACACCTCAAATAGCAACCCAAACACCTGTTCACTACCTCTATTTGGCCATCAGTTTGTAGGTGGTAAGTAGTGGATATCTTAAGTTTGACATTCAATTATGAGAATAAAGCCTTCCAAAAATGACTAATGAACACTTTGTCTCTATCACTTATGATTGATTCTGGTAGGCCATGAAGCTTATAGACACTATCCATGGAATACTTGTGCCACCTGACTTGCACTGAAATGATGAGATAAGGCCATAAAATGAGCATATTTGCTTAGCTTTTCCACCACTACCATGATGATTAACTTTCTTTAAGATGTAAGCAATTTTTCAATAAAATCCATAGATGCTTCTGACCAAATCTTCCCTGGTATAGGTAAAGGCTCAGCCAATCCAGGGTATACACTAAGATCAGGCTCTTGCCTTTAACAAGCATCACATTCCCTAACAAGTTGTTTCACCATTTTCTTAAGCCCTTTCTAATAAAACACTACACTCAGCTTTTTTGTAGTCACATTGTTAGGAATACGAAATTTCTAGAAAAGTTTCGATCACTCCATAGATAACAATCTTTAGCTCGTTTAGTTATTTTTGGAACCTTAATAGGTCAAGTTAGGAAAAGCCCATGCAAGCCCATCAATGGTCGGCCTTATTAGGGTATAAATACACCTCTCCATGCTTTGGAGAGGTGGTTGGTTGGTTGTATGTCTCATTTTTTACTTAATGCATTTCATGTTCTCTACTTTCTCTCATTAGAAAAATACATCCTTCCTCCCACTTTCTCTCTCTAGTTCTTGGTTCATATATCAAAGATTACTTGTATTCTACAATTGGTATCAAGAGCCATAGAGTGATTTGCTTAGTTTTTTGTGTTTATTTAGTTCTTTTGGTTCGTTTTTTTTTCGTACGCATTTTCTTCTTTTCTTTTGTTTTTTGAAGCTTAGTTGTACACTAAAAGATCATTTACCTAGGTAAAGTTGATCTAGTATCTTTGGATATAGGTTTATTTGCTTTGGATCAAAGAAAATCTCATTTTTGTTCATCTTTTGTTTTTAAAAAACCTTATAAAGTACAAATCTTGATTTTGAAATTTTCGACTTAAAAACCATAAAGTTGTCATTTTTAAGGTACCTATAGGTTTAAGAATACTAGTGTTGGTCCAGTCCTAGATAGATCTTTGAGCCCTTTAGGGTTGGTAGAATACTTATGTAATCACAAGCAAACTACAAGAGAGACTCTAACAATAAACTAAAGTTTATGCGGAATATAAACAATAGAGTTAAAGAAGAATAACTAAATAACAATGATCCTCTATGGATCTATATTACTATTAAGAAAAGTGTTTTTTTTTAAATCTGTACAACCATCGGCCGAATGCTTCTTATATACTAGAGAAACCCTAATTCGCGTAGAGAATACGCGTAGATAAGATATGCATTATCACTTCCTAATATATCTCATGCATATCTCTTATTCTCAACTAACTACTAAATATATGGGTTTGTACTAACAGCAGGAACGATATAATAACTCTACCAGCAGGAACTACATACCTGCCAACAGGAACTATAAATGTTCTACCAGAAGGAATACTAACTATTACAAAATTAATAATTCCTAACAATCCACCCCTAAACTTGAATTTGACATGGTTAACTTCAAGTTTCTAGATAGATCTGTGCCTTGAGGATTGAGACTTGACTAGGAACAGCAGCAAAACACTTGACGAGCATCAAGAAACAGCAGAATCACATATGAGCATGATACTGACTATGAAGACTTAAGACATAAACACCAGCATACTCTGAAGCTCCACATTCCTTGAACCAACAGCAACAATAGAACCACCTCAGACAACATGAGTAGGTTTGATGAGCCTTTATCCAAGTAGCTATCTCACTCTTGGGCTAGCTAGTCATTTGGTGGAATCATGGCGTCACCGCTGGGAACTAGTAAACGCAGTCAACTCTTAGAACGTAATTAAAAGGTGAGTTGAAATACCTAATGATTTTTTGGCAAATCATCACAACCAATCAACGGATTGATGAAGTCTTTACCAAGAGCCCGTACCCCCTTGGACAGGCCACCTTATGTTAGAACAACCTGGTGAGTGAAAGACCATATAGTTTTTTAGCAAACTATTACACTATCAACGGATTTTTAGAAAGTCTTTACCATGAGACCGTTTGCTATGGGGACTAAGCCACTTTTCATTCCAAAATATGGCAATTGAAAACCACCAGGTTTTTTGGATAACCTGGCAACCACAACAGATTTGTTAGGACTTTACCAAGCAGCCAGTTTGCTCTTGGACTAGACCCGTTCTTATCTTGTTAGCATGGTGAACTGAAAAACCATTTGTTGTGGGTGAAAAGCCCCAACCCGCCAAACCCTAAACACTTTGTACACTAATCAAACCAGGAAAAAAAAATATTTGTTTTATTATTTATTTATTATTTATTTTTTGATAAAAGTTACCCAATTGGCTAATTAAGTGGCAAAAATACCGCTAAACGTTATCTTTGACTGATTTACTTTTGATTTAAACTCAACAGTATCAATATCCCTCGAAACCAGCAGGAAAAGTAGTCAACCAGTATGAACATAAAACTACCAGCAGGAAAATCAGTCTGCCAGCAGGAACAACAAAGCTACCAATAGGAACATCGAACCAACAGCAGGAACCATGTACTACCAGCAGGAGTAATTGTTCTATCAGCAGAAACAATAAACTTACCAGCAGAATCAATGTCCAACCAGCATCAATTGGAACTACTAGTATTAATGAGTAAAAAATAGCAAAAACCCACATTTCAAGACTTCAAACTGCACAAATACAAGTTATGACCTGCAAAATTGTTAGAATACAAACTATACAACAATAAGCCTCCCCTTAGGCTTATGCCTCCCCTCAATCACTGCAATCAGGGATTGAGCATCCCAATATGGACTACTAAATAATTAAATCTAGGTCCATCAAAGGCTTTGGTTAACAGATCAGCCACATTTTCATCAGTGTGAATTTTAAGCACTTGAATAAGATGTTTCTCATTTGCATCCCTGATAAAATGGTGCCTAATCTCTATGTGCTTTGTTCTTTGGTGAAAAACTGGATTTTTAACTATGGAAATTATACTTTGGTTATCAATAAAAATTTTAGTGTTCATGAAATTGAACCCATAGTCCAGCATCTGGTTTTGTATCCAAAGTACCTGTCCACAACAATTTGCAGCAGCAACATATTCAGCCTCAGTGGAAGAGGTAGCCACAATGGTTTGCTTCTTGCATTGCCATGAAATCAACCTCCTACCTAGAAACTGACATCCTCCAGTTGTGGATTTCCTATCACCATGAGCACCAGCATAATCACTGTCACTATAAGCTTCCAACACAAAAGGTGAATCTCTTGGGTACCAAAGACCTAATTTAGGTTGGCCTTTAAGATACTTAAAGATCTTCTTTACTGCATTCAAGTTGGAAGTTAAAGGTGTAACTTGATGTCTTAAACAAGCACTAACTACAAACACGATATCAGGTCTTGAAGCTGTCAAATACATAAGTGAACCTATCATAGATATGTATAGATGAACATTAACAGCATCATCAGGTTCATTATTGGATTTAGGCTTTAGAGCTTCATATGGAGTTGTTGCGGTTCTCACACTTTCCAAATCAAACTTCTTTAGGATATCATGCACATATTTTTCTTGATGAATAAAAATCCCATTAGACTGTTGCTTGACTTGTAGTCCTAAGAAGAATGTTAATTCACCCAGAGCACTCATCTCAATCTCACTTTTCATTAGTTTTTCAAACTCACCACACTAGGGCTTCTTTATGGATCCAAAGATAATGTCATCCACATACACTTGTACAAGGATGATATCTCTGGAATTCTTCTTGATAAAGAGAGTTTTGTTAATAGTGCCTCTTCTATAACCATGCTTCAGCAAGAAAGTAGACAATCTAGTATACTAGGCCCTTGGTGCTTGATGAAGTCCATACAATGCCTTTACAAACTTGTAAACCAGCTTGGGATTTTGAGGGTCTACAAATCCTTTAGGTTGAGTCACATAAACTTCCTCTTCAATCTCCCCGAAGAGAAAGGCACTCTTCACATCCATTTGGTACGCCAAAAATCCCATATAAGAAGCAAAAGCTAAAAATAGTCAAATAGCTTCAATCCTTGCCACTGGTGCAAATACCTCATCATAATCAATGCCTTCCTCTTGCATGTGACCTTGAGCTACTAGCCAAGCTTTATTCCTTACCACAATACCTCTGGCATCCTTCTTGTTCTTTAGAATCCATTTTGTCCTAATGGTTGTCTTCCCTTCTGGTAAAGGGATAAGTTTCCACACATTTTGATTCAGAAATTGTTGCATCTCTTCTTGCATAGCATCTACCCAACCTGGATCTTCAAGTGACAGAAAACAAGCAAAAAGGCAATGAAGATAGTCTGTGTGATTGTTCCTTTGCTGATCATGAATGTAGCTGACAAAAGCACTTTCACCAAACTGTGACTTTTGCACCTTACTTCTTGTCTGAACAGCTGAAGTGGGATCTCCAAGAATCAAGGATTGAGGATGTATAGTGTTTACCCTCTTAGTAACAAGAGAGTTGACATCCACAGTTGGTGCTAGGTTATTGGCATCAGCACCAAAGTCATCATCATAAGAGGAGGAAGAGAAAATGCCTATGCTTGGATGGTGATGAATATCTTCCAATTCAGAGCTTGAGGACAAGGAATTACCAAGGTCAGATGGGGTGGGATATCCTGTAAAGTGTGCAGGAGGAAGTGGTGTATGAGCAGCATGAACAGGTTCACTACCAGCAGGAACTGGAACACTACCAGCAGGATCCAAGTTCCTACGGGCTTCAATGGTGGCTTGTCTCAACAGTTCTTCAGTGTCTGTTGTAAACTCAAAGCCGAATTGCTCAGCTGCATCTTTGGCCTCATGTTCTTGTCTTTGAAGCATAGTCAGCTCCTCAGCATACCCTGAATCAGTCATTTTCATACCAGAAGTATCTTTGACCGCAGAACCTGAAAAATTGTTAGAAGGAAAAGAAGGAACAACAATAACTTGTTCATCACACTCAGAGTCTGAATCATCATCTTGAGTACCTGCATTAATGTGAGTATCTTGTGCACCTGTAGGTTCATTAGCTTTGAAACGAGTATAACCTAAAGTATCAGTTAAATAGTCAAGGTCAAAGTACCATTCATGACCTGCACCCTGAATATTAGGTTTATCCTCAAGATATCTTAGATTGAGTGTCTCTTCTACCTTCTTGCTAGATAAATTGTATACCCTATAAGCTTTACTATTAGCAGCATACCCAACAATAAATCCCTCATAAGCTTTTCCCTCAAATTTACCCAAGTGGTCACTGGTATTTAGAATAGTCACTTGACATCCAAAAGGTTTAAAATGACTGATGTTTGGAACCTTCTCGGACAACAATTCATAAGGTGTTTTGTTGTGAGGACTAGTTACCAAAACCCTGTTCAAAACATAACAAGCAGTACTAATTGCTTCAGTCCAAAACATAGTAGGTAACTTAGAGTCAGCTAGCATGGTTCTTGCTGCCTTAATAAGGGTTCTATTCTTTCTTTCAGCAACCCCAATTTGTTGTGGGGTTCTGGCATTACTATAGTCCCTTCTAATCCCCTTTTGCCCATAGAGTTCTATTATTTTGGAATTTTTAAACTCTGTCCCATTATCACACCTTATAGCTTTAACCTTTAGATTTAGCTGGTTTTCAATAAATGTAATAAAGTCTTTAAGGGTATGAAAAGTTTCATCCTTAGTCCCCAAGAAGAAAGCCCAACAAAACCTGCTAAAGTCATCTGTAACCACCAGGCAATAGTACTTTTGATCAATACTTCTGATGGAAGTAGGATCAAAAAGATCCATGTGAAGTAACTGAAGAGGCTCAGTAATGGTGCTCACAGCAGTGATGGCTTTGTAAGAGGCCTTGTGTTGCTTTCCCTTGTTGCAGGCAACACAGTTATGCTCATTAGAGAAGATCTTGGAGGGAAGTCCTTTGACTAATCCATTCTTTGCCAGCTTGTTGATGTTTTTGAAATTCACATGAGCCATCCTTCTATGCCATTTTGTGGACTCATCCAAGGATGCCTTTGCCACCAAGCAAGTTAAAGAACCTTCAGGCTGGAGTTCATTCAAGTTGAAACTGTAAAGGTTGTGTCTTCTTGGAACTCTAAGTACAACCTGACTATTATCAGGCAACTTGAAGTCCTTTGAGAGCACAAGACATTCAGTCTCAGTGAAGAGTACATTGTTCTTTTTATCACAAATTTGTGAAACTGAGAACAAGTTAAAGTGTTGCAACTCTTTCACATAATACACATTTTCAAAATCCAGCTTTGAAGTTCTGATTGTGCCCTTCCCAGTTATTCTGCCTTCTCCACCACCAAAGGTTACAGTTCCACCTTTAATTTCCACAAAGTCATCTAATCTTTCTTTGTTACCAGACATGCTTCTTGAACACCCACTATCTACAATACCTAAATCTTTATTTTTAAGAGGATTTTCCTACAATAAACAATACAACACCATTAGATACATTGGGAGACCCAAGCCATTTCTGACTTGAGCCTGCCTAGTGGATCAATAAGAGTTAAACCATGTAGATTGTTGAGATCCACCATTGTTCTTGGATCCCCTTTGCAAATATGGTCTATTGTCTCTCCAAGAACAACCTGCTGAGGACTTAACAGCAGTTCCCCATCTTCCCTCACCCATATACATCTGGTCATAATAAACAGGCCTACTATAATTCTGAAAATAAGAGCTTGTAGGTCTGGACATTGGTCTAGCAGCATTGTTTCTCCAACCAGCAGAAACTGAGACAGAGTTTCTTCTGCCAGCAGGAAAAGGTCTATCAGCATGAACAGGTGCTGGTCTATTTTGTCTACCAGCAGGAACTGGTGTACCAGCATAAACAGGTGCTGGTCCAGTTTGCCTACCAGCAGGAATAGGTGCTGGTCTATTTTGTCTACCAGCAGGAACTGGTGTACCAGCATAAACAGGTGCTGGTCCAGTTTGCCTACCAGCAGGAATAGGTGCTGGCATATTTACACTACCAGCAGGAAATGTAACATTGCCAGACCTTCCATGTGCTGCTTGAGGAATAAATGGGGGAATATTATCAACATTGTTCCACATAGGTCTAGATTCCCTTTGCACACTATAAACACCCATCTTATTTTCATAAAAATCACAATCTTTAATAAGATGATAAAAACTTCCACAAACAAAACATGACTTAGAACCAGAAACTTTGTTCTTAACACCATGTCTTAAACCATTCTTATTACAACCAAAACTAGAATGTTTATCATCCTTAACAGAAGAAACAGAAGGAGTATTATTATTAAATGAAATGTCTTCTTGAGCAGCCGTTTTTAAATTGGATTCAGACTCAGCTACTCTTGGAGAAAAGATACTTGATTCAACAGACTTGGGTGAAGATGACTTGTCACTTGAATCACATAAGGCAAAGTCATTGGTCTTGGGTTCTGAGGACTTGTCACTGGAAGCACAAGAGACAAAGTCATTAGAATCAGTTTCAGATTGGTCATTTGAATTTTTGCCATAAGTCATTTGTGATTCATCAAAGTCAGAGTGGATGGAGGTAGGCATGAATGTCCCAGTAATAGGTGGGGGAACAGCATTCATTGCTCCCTCTTTTACAAACCTAACAGGGTTTGAGTTACCATCCACATCTTCAGGGGTTGTATCAAAAATACTTGGCATAGTTGGATAATATATTTCATCTTCCCCTATGTAATCTCCATACCCCAACCCAAGCTTTGTTTTAACAGTCATAGAGCTATCAGCTAATTTGGCTAGGTTTTTAGACGATTCTTTCCATTTAGCGAATCTGGCCAAAGTATTGTCAAGCTTTGTCTGCAACTCCTGTTTTTCTAAGTTTACATTATTATTTATACTTTCAGAATATTTTAACAAGTTAGTTGTATTTTCTAGATCTCTTTTCAAAACCTTAACCTTTTCCTCATAAGCTAACTGATTACTTTGGTACCATGCCTTTTGTTGTTCTAGAGTTTTAAGGGTATTTTTATATGCCTGAACTTGAATATAATATTCCTTATATTGAACTTCTAAATCATCAAATTCCTTTTTAAGTTCAGCATATTTGTCATGACAACCAAAAGGACAAGTTTGTACCTAAGAAGTGATACCTATGAGAGCAAATTCACCAGCAACCTCATCCTCATCATCACGTCCAGCAATCATGCCATATATTTGAGAAGCATTCTCATCAGCACTCTCCTCATGATCTGACCAATTCACCATTGAATCAACAAATAGCAAGGCTTTGGGATCAGCCAGCTTATCTTGTTTCAATTCCTTAATCTTGAATGCAGAGTACCTTGCATTAGATTCCACCTGCTTGCCAGTACACTCCCTAGCAAAATGACCTAATTGAGAACACTTATAGCATCTGACTTTCTTCTTATCAAACCTAGCAGCATCCATGTTGTTAAAATTCATCTTTCTTCTAGCTTTCTTTTCAAATATGTTAACTCTAACAGATAACATTTCCATTTGCCATTTGATGTCCAATTCCTCCAAATCCAATTTTCCAATCTTATCAAAATCTTCATAAATTATCTGCTAATCACTTTCAGCAACAAAGGAATGGAGAACATCTTCCATTACATAACCAGAGTTAAAATGTGAAACATTGGAACCTGGTGATGCAGATATGTATGAAGATGATTGTTTCAAAGTTTCAGCATATGACTTCTTGTTGTTACCACTAGTTGTGCTAACAAAGGCTGAGTGAGATGGAGCTGCACTGTGATTTGATTTATAGCTTGAGCCTCATTTGATATCAATCTCAAGAGACTTAAGCTTGTTGTAAAGATCATCAAAGTTCAGATAGTCTAGACCACCCTTTGCTTTAAGAGTGATGGCTACCTGTGACCAAGAGGAAGGCAAGGCTCTAATGAATTTGATATTAGAATCTTCATTATCTAGTTTTGCTTGAAGTTGATTGAGTTGACTTAATATTTTCTGAAACCTGTCATATCCCTTATGCAGACCTTCATCTTTAGAGACCCTAAACTCTTGAAATTCTTGCTTCAGCATGGACTTCCTCATCTTCTTGGATTCTTCATTACCTCCAAATCTGGCTTTGACAGCCAACCAGATATCCCTTGCATCATCCAAGTGATGGAAGTCAGCCATGTGATCTTCAGGGAGAGACTGAAGCAATAAGGTCCTTGCTTTAGTCTCTCTCTAAACAGCAATCTGTTCTTCAGCAAAGACAAGAGGAAGAATGATGATGTTTCCCTTTGGATCTCTTCTAACATTCTTTTTGTTGTTCCTATTCAGAACAAAATTCCACAAATGGTGATCACTGTTCATGATCCAGTACTCCATCTTCATGGCCTACGTCTCATATTCATCCTTCTTTAAATAAGGAAATTTTGCATTGTTGTTTGAGACAGTGGTTGTAAAAATTTGTTGGATATTTTGTGTTTGAGTTTTTTCAGGATGGTTTTGTGAGTCATCTGCTGAGGATGAAGTCATTATTAAGGCTTTAGAGATGGTTATCTGAAATTGTTTTGAAAAAGGCTCTTCTTTTACAAAGACTCTCACCAGGCTCTGATACCACTTGTTGGTCTAGTCCTAGATAGATCTTTAAGCCCTTTAGGGTTGGTAGAATACTTATGTAATCATAAGCAAACTACAAGAGAGACTCTAACAATAAACTAAAGTTTATGCGGAATATAAACAATAGGGTTAAAGAAGAATAACTAGATAACAATGATCCTCTATGGATCTATATTACTATTAAGAAAAGTGTTTTTCAATATCTGTACAACCATCGGCCGAATGCTTCTTATATACTAGAGAAACCCTAATTCGCGTAGAGAATACGCGTAGAGAAGATATGCCTTATCACTTCCTAATATATCTCATGCATATCCCTTATTCTCAACTAACTACTAAATATATGGGTTGACTATTACTACTGACAGCATGAACTATGCTACCAGCAGGAACCCAATTGTACTAACAGCAGGAACGATATAATAACTCTACCAGCAGGAACTACATACCTGCCAATAGGAACTATAAATGTTCTACCAGAAGGAATACTAACTATTACAAAATTAATAATTCCTAACAGGTATTTATAGCCAAAAAGTTTACTGTATGTCGGTTCTGCCAGTGCTGTTGACAGAGGGCATCAGCTTGCAAAACTAAGGGCACCGGAATACAGTAACTAAATCCGGATTTTGATTTGCAAAATCTTGAGATGTCTTGTGTAATCTAATGAGATTTTCCTTGGATTTACTGCATTTGATTATATACGAAATGAAGTAATTAAATTAATAAGTGTAAGATGATTTTATGTAAAGTTAGGGTTTAAAAAGATTTGTATACTTTTTCAAGTTGCATGTGCATTTCTACAAAGTTGGGAGATAGTAAAGAAATCATGTTTTAAGATAATAAGAGGTTTGAGAAAAAATGGTTTGCTATGTTTTGTCATTAATAAAACCTTAGCCTAAGTTGATTGTAAAACGTTTTGTTTAAAACCGGTTTATTTGTATTAACAATCTCCCCTTTTTTGTTAATGACTAAACATATTAGGCCAAAGGGATGATTAGACTTGTATTTAAACTTGGTTACTTTCTCCCCCTTTTTCTCAAAACAAAAATGGAATGCACATGTATGAGAAATGTAGTGATATTGTTAAGATGGAAAGCTCCCCCTTGATGAATGCTACGGTAACTACAAAACAAATATGTTAGAAACGATGAGATAGGCTCCCCCTTGCTTTGTTAGTTCCTGCAAAGAAAAGTTAGGGGTCCAAGAAATAGAAATGGCATGATATAGTACCGGCTAGCCGGTGCTGATCTATTAATGGCACCGGTTTTTATCGAATGGCACCAGCTGACTAAAAAAGAGTCAATGATCACAAATTTTACACATAATTTTTTAAGAAGATAACAAATGTCCAAGCATAAATAATTTTTATTCAGGAACAACAATAACATAAAGGATAATACAATAACTTAGGATGAGCAAGAGATTCTTAATGAGGATTCCTAATGAATCTAATTAGTTTTATTCTACTACTTAAGTCTCTTTTATTAGATGTTGTGAGTAATGACATTTAGGTGGTCGAGAATGTGGTTGAGAATGAATCTCATTTCTCTTTGAAGATTGTCAACCAAGACTTGAGTTCTTTGGCAATGTTCACAAAACATCTCATGGGTGAGCAAAGGAAAAGGGTTTTTAGGTCCCAATGGCGGAAGAGGTAGGAGTTGAGACGGTGGAGGAGGTAAGCATTATAGAGGGAGAGGATGAGGTGTTGGTTCTAACTCTGGAGTTGGTGAAGGAAAGAAGAGTTCATGGGAGGAATATGAGGTGACTCATTTGCCAAACATTCAATGGTTGCAAAGGATGGTCGTAGAGGTTATGGATTCGTGTGGTTGGTGGAAGTCACCTAGCACCATCAGTAAGATGGAGAAGATGGTGGAGTTATAGGAAAAATGAGTTCTATGGGATCAAGGTTACTTGGTTACGGTGAGGTGAGCCTATCGATGGTTGAGTAGGAAAGCGGAGTGGTGCGAAGTCAATGGAGGAGGAGTTGTCATAGGAGTAAGCAAGCACTTTTCATTAGAGTTTATTGTTGTATTGATTGGAGATAGTGGTGGAGTGGTTATTGGAGAAGTTGGTGGGGCTCCCGATGTGTAGTCCGATGGTGGAGAGAATGGTTGATAGGGAGGAGAAGAGGTTCTTGGATTGACAAAGCAACATGGCCTAACACTAATTCTTGCGGTTCATTTTAGATTAGTTTTGTTCTCTTTAGGCATTGTGAATAAAGGTATGCAGAGAGCAAAAAAAATGGTCTGCACTATTATAGAAGATGATTTGAGGTTTGGACTAAAATGTTTTGCTTTGATATATATGTTAAAATCTAATGATTAGATTATGGCAAAGGTCAACTTCTTTTCTTAGAGCCTAAGTGATGTGACAAGGAGGGAAAACTTGGATTTAAATTTGAAAAATTCGTATATTAATAGCTGAGAACATGTCTGCCGGTTCTGTCGGTGCTATTCTAAAGAGGGCACCGGCTTGAAATTTGAATGGCGTCGGCCGACACGGGCTCAGACAGGGTTTTGTATAGGTTTTTTAAGTAAAGTTTTGATATGTTGGAGGTGTAGTTTTTCTCGACTCAATGACAAAAAAATTTGTTTTATTTTGAGAGAAAAACCCTAAGCCTCCTTTTAATGTAGCTACAATGAACGTGTTTGAAACGACATATTGACCATGTGTTTCTTTGTATACGTTCACGAGACAAGTCATACAAAAACGTTTTTATTTGTATCAAACAATGTAGCAAGAGGTAAGAAAATGATTTGACACAAATGAGGAAGTATTTAAGATAAAGGTTTTAAGCGTTTGGTTTCATTAATCCAAGACCGAGTCGAAGATTAAAAGGTTCTCCTTTAAGTGGTTTGGTTAGAATGTCGGCAATATTGTCTTCGGATGCAACCTTTTCGATAGAGATATTACCCTTTTGAACGTTATCATTGAGAAAATGATGACAGATTTCTATATGTTTAGTGCGAGAGTAAAGAACGGGATTTTTGCTTAAGTCTATGGCTCCTTTATTGTCACAAAGAACATGTACGTCATTCAACTTAACTTCATAATCTACTAGAGCTTGTTTCATCCATAAGGCTTGTTGACAAGATTTTTCGGTGGACATGTATTCGGCTTCGGTGGTTGAGATAGCTAAGGCGGTTTGTTTCTTGGACATCCATGAGGTGAGACAACAACCTATGAAGGTACATACACCACTAGTGCTTTTTTGGTCGACATAGTCTCCTGCGTGGTCGGAATCGGCATAGACAATAGTCTCAAGACCAGTTCCCTTGGGATACCATAAGCCTAGGTGAGAAGTACCTTTGATGTAACGAAAGATTCATTTTACGGCTTTGAGGTGAGAGTTTTTAGGAGCTTCTTGAAAATGAGCGCCAAGACATACACTAAACATGATATTAGGGCGGCTAGCGGTTAGATAGAGTAAACTACCAATCATACCACGGTATTTAGTGTCGTCGATGGGTTCTCCCTCTTCGTCACAGGTGAGTTTGGTTTCGGAGGACATAGGAGTTTTGATTGGTTTGGAGTTTTCAAGACCGAATTTCTTTAACATTTCTTTCACATATTTAGATTGATTAAAGAAGATTCCATCTTCGAGTTGTTTGATTTGTAAACTGTTAGGAATTTTGTATTAACAGACTTAATTCTGCTAGTGTAATTAGTTAAGTCTAGTAGTATAGTTAGTACTATCAGTATAAAAATGTTAATACTGGTAGTTATAGTTAATACTGGTTATGTATTGGTTAAGTCTGCTTAAGCAGAAGTTAGTTAGAATTAAAGATATGCATGAGATATCTTAGGAAGAGATATGCATGATCTTTATACGCGTTTTGTAAAGCCTAAGGGTTTTCTTTGTTGTATAAAAGGAACCCTACGGCTCTAGGTAGAAATATCAGCCAATACACATATCTCATAGTTAGTAATCTGTAATCACTTTGGCAGATTAATATAAAAGTTTAGTTGTTATATTCATTGTTCTTCTTAGCATTATAAGTTAGATTTCGCATAGCTTATAGTGTTTATAGTCATTGTTTCTCTTGTGGTTAGTGTGGAATTCTCCATATTGGCTACAACCTATAAACAGGCTAGAAAGATCTATACTCCTCTAGGACCTACAAGTGGTATCAGAGCCTTGTAGAGAAACTCTGAGTAAGAAGAACCATACCACATCTGCTTCATTAAACCTTCAGATCTAGAAAATGTCAGGATCAGATGCTGATACTCCACCACCAACACAAACACCAGTAGTAACATAAACCCCTCACACTATGTCAACCATAAAACTTCCTATTCTTAAAAAGGGTGAATATGACATTTAGGCAATGAAGATGGAGCACTACTTGGCACATACAGACTATCCTATATGGGAAGTCATTCAGAAAGGTAATGGTCCTGTTAGTGTTTCTACTGATACTAATGAGGTAGTCAAGGTGTTGCCTCCTAGAACTGCAGAAGAAATCTTGGCTAGGGAAAGAGAAAGAAAAGCAAGGACCACCTTGCTAATGGCTCTACCAGAAGATCACCTAGCAAAGTTTCACAAGATGTCAGATGCAAAACAAACGTGGGATGCTATCAAATCCAGATTTGGTGGCAATGATGAGTCAAAGAAGATGCAAAAAATACATCTTAAAGTAGCTGTTTGAAGGCTTCTCTATATCCAACTCAGAGGGGATACACATAGGTTATGATAGGTTCCAAAGCCTTCTAAGTCAATTAGAAATTCATGGTGCTGGTGTATCATCTGAAGATGCAAATCAAAAGTTTCTCAGGTCTTTACCTCCTTCTTGGTCTCAAGTATCTTTGGTCATGAGAACCAAACCAGGAATAGACAATCTCAGCTTTAATGATTTGTATAATAATCTTAGAGTCTTTGAGTCAAATGTTAAAGGCTCTATTGCATCATCCTCCAGTACACAGAATATTGCTTTTGTTTCCTCTGAAAGCACAAACAGTACTAATAATATTAGTACTGCTTGTGGTGCATCTACTTCCTCTCGCTGTCACTCACAGAAGGAGAATTCTTCATCATACACTGATGAAATATTACATTCCTTCTTTTCCAATCAATCCAATAGTACAAAATTGGATCATGAAGATTTGGAGCAGCTAGACGAGTTTGACCTGGAAGAAATGGACTTAAAATGGCAGGTGGCCATGATCTCTATGAGACTGAAGAAGTTCCACCAAAAGACGGGAAGAAAGCTGCATTTTGATGCAAAGGAACCTGTAGGATTTGACAAAACCAAAGTTGAATGCTACAACTGTCATAAGACATGACACTTTGCAAGAGAATGTAGATCAAAAGGAAATCAGGATGCAAGAAGGAGAGATCTAGGGAACTCTGGGTACTAAGCTAAGGATAATGGGAGAAGACCAGGAAAGCAGGAAGAACCCAAGGCATTGTTGACCTTTGATGAAGAAGGCATTGATTGGACTAAGCATGCAAATGATGAGCAAGAAGATTTTGCTCTAATGGCTCATAACAATTCAGGCTCAGACAATGAGGTAATCTCTTGTTCTAAAGAATGTGTAAAATCATATAGTAAACTTAAAAAACTGTATGATGAACATAGAGAACAACTAGGTGATTCAAGCATTGAAATACAAGCATATACTCAAGCTTTAAAAAAGGTAGAGGCCTAATTAGTTGCTCATCAGAAAAATCAACTTTGGTATGAAGAAAAGATTAGGTTTATGAAAATTGACCTAGATGATAAAACTGATGTTCTTACATACAATAAGAAACTTCTAGCAGAAGCAATAACTGAAAAGGAAGACTTAAAAGCTAAACTTGAACAATGGAAAAGTTCTTCTAAAAACATAGGTAAGCTACTAGGTAGTCAAATGAGTGCTAATGATAAGTTTAGGCTTAGATATGGTGATCACAGGTTTGATGGAAACCTAAGTTATGAAAAAGAAATGTTTCAAAGTGTGTTTAATAGTATAGAAGATGATGTAGAAAATAGACCTTTGCATGATAGGTTTGTTAGGGCTGATGAAATGCATGTTGTACCTCCACCTATGATTTAAATGCCTATGAGAGCTGATGAAGAAGTAGATGATTCATAATACACATATGGTAAGAAACAAACTGAATCTAGTGAAACTAGTGAATCAGACACTCAAACCAGTGAATATACTTCTTGTGATTCAGATTCTAGTGATAACACACATAAAGCTGTTAGTGAACCTATGCCTAAACAAGTTGTCAGTGAACCTATGCCTAAACAGGTCATTAGTACACCTAAAGTTTGGAATGATGCTCCTATCATTGAGGAGTATGAATCTGATAGTGATGATAACTATGTACCCAAGGTTTCATTAAAACAAGAAAAACTTAGTTTTGCTAATAATGTTAAGCATGTAAAAACTCCTAGGGAAAAAGTTAACTCACATCATCAGAGTCCTAAGAGAATGGGTTTGGGATATGGTTCTACTAGGAGAGCATGTTTTGTCTGTGGTAGTTATAGCCATCTAATTAAATATTGTGACTTTCATGAGAAAAGATTGGCTGAATAGGCTGAACAAAACAAGAAGGGGTTTAAGGGTACTGGTCTAAGGGAGAGTAGACCAGTATGGAACAATGTACAAAGAATAAATCACCAAAACAACTTTGTTCTAAAAGCAGTACTAACTAGAACTAACAAAATTCTAGTTAATACTGCTAGACAAAATTTCTTAAAGCAAGCAGTACCTAGAAAAGTTAATACTGCCAGGCCAAATATTAATACTGCTAGAAGAAATTTTGTGTATGTGTCACCAAAATCAACAGAGAATGATGTATACATGAGACAAAATGTTTTTAGAAAACCTCATTCATCAGTTAGAAGACCCTTTCAGAATAAAACAGTAACCAATAACATGATTTGGAGACCAAAGACTAATATTTCAAGTGAAAATCATGTTAATACTGCTGGGTCACAAGCAGTGGTTAATACTGCTAAGGGAAATTAGGGTAATGCTATTAAGCCCAAAACATATTGGTCTTGGGACTATAAACTAAATGAATTTACTTACAGGTCCGAGAACAACAGTGGATCTTGCTCTTATAAGACATTTAAATATGTTGATCCACAAGGCAGACCCAAGTCAATTGTGGCTTGGGTCCTTAAAGAGAACTAACTTCTCTTTTTCATGTGCAGGATATTCCACATAAAGCTTTAAAGAATAAAGGAATTGTTGATAGTGAATGTTCCAGGCACTTGACTGGAAACAAGGCCTACCTTACTGAATATCAAGACTATGATGGAGACCCTGTTGCATTTGGTGGAAGTAAAGGTTATATCACTGGTAAAGGTAAAATAAAAACAGGAAAGTTAGATTTTGAAAATGTGTCCTTTGTGAAAGAACTACAACACTTTAATCTCTTTTCTGTGTCACAAATGTGTGACAAGAAGAACAAGGTTCTCTTTACTGACACTGAATGTCTTGTGTTGTCTCCTGAATTTAAGTTGCCTGATGAAAATCAAGTACTATTTAAAGTCCCTAGACAAAACAATATGTACAGTTTCAACTTGGAGAACATTGTTCCTTTTGGAGGTTTAGCTTGTTTAATTGCAAAGGCCACAGTTGATGAATCTAACAAATGGCACAGGAGGTTGGGTCATGTTAACTTTAAAACATTAAACAAACTTGTTAAGGGAAACCTTATAAGAGGCTTACCTTCCAAAAATTTTCAAAATGACCACAGTTGTGTTGCTTGTCAGAAAGGAAAGCAACACAAGGCCTCCTGTAAGGCCAAATTAGTGAGCTCTATCAGTCAGCCCTTACAGCTTTTACATATGGACTTGTTTAGACCTACATCTGTAAGGAGCATTAACCATAAGACTTATTGTCTAGTTATCATTGATGACTTTATCAGGTTTAGTTGGGTATTCTTTTTAAGAACTAAGGATGAAACTAATGGAATCCTTAAGGATTTTATAAGACAAATTGAAAACTAATTAAACAAAAAGGTTAAGACTATTAGAAGTGATAATGGAACAAAATTCAAGAATAGGGACATGATTGAATTCTGTGGGTTAAAAGGGATTAAGAGGGAATATAGTAATGCCAGAACTCTACAGCAAAATGGAATTACTGAAAGAAAAAATAGGACCCTAATTGAGGCTGCTAGAACAATGCTAGCAAATTCACTTTTACCTAACACTTTTTGGACTGAAGCAGTTAATACTGCTTGTTATGTTCTTAATAGGGTTTTAGTGACCAAGCCTCATAATAAGACTCCTTACGAGCTTATTACTGGTAAACCACCAATCATAAGCTATATAAAACCTTTTGGGTGCCATGTGACCATCTTGAATACTATTGACCAACTTGGCAAGTTTGAGGAAAAGGCTGATGAAGGTTTCTTAGTTGGGTATTCCCTAAATAGCAAGGCTTTTAGGGTATATAACTTAGAAACTAAGAGAGTTGAAGAAAACCTGCATATAAGATTTTTAGAGAATAAACCTAATGTTCCAAGGAAAGGACCTACTTGGCTATTTAATCTTGATTATTTAACTAATTCTATGAACTATCAGCTTGTAACTGCAGAGAATAATGCTAACAAAACTGCAAGTCCAATAGAAGCTAATGAAAGTGCAAGTACACAAAACAATTCTGATGCAGGAAATTCAGAAATGGAAGCTGAACCTGTTGAAGAACACATTGTACTACCTTTCTGGCCTTCTTATACTTCAACAATCAAGAGCTCAAAGAAAAGGAATAAAGATTAAAAGTCTATTAAAGATACTCTCAGTAAACACTCACACACGTACATTGCATACCCCTACCAACAATCCAATCATCAAGTAACACAACCAACACAGCTCCCCCCTACCCAGACATGTTTGTGTTCATCTCCGTATGTTCTACAAAGACAACAAAAATCACTCCGAGCTCATAATACACTCCCCACTCATCATCTCCCCTAAAAAACTCCTAGAAAACCCGATCATGACCTTAACACATTCACCGCACATATATTGTTATCCCAAACCATAAACGACAGTTTCCCTACCCCCCACCCACTAATTCTCACCAACTTACAAGTGACCCCTCCGTGGTCACCCCAATCACTTGTAACCATAGTGATGACCGTTAACCTGTCCCTCACTCTTAGTGAATCTCCAGAAATGACGTGTGTCCCTATCCAAGCACCATATTTACCTTACAACTGTCCTTCCAAATGTCATGTCCCGCCGCCCACAGCCTTCCCTCCAATCTTCATACTCCTCTCTACACCAGTAACGAATACTCAATACGTCAGCTGTCAGACATAGAAATAAACTGCTTGTCATACGAGATGCTATCATACCCCCTCACCTGACTATGAACAATACCGTCACACTAACCCCCACTGCGCATCAGCACCTCTTTAGTGAGTCACCTTGACATACCACACCCTACCATAGAGAAATTGTCTCCTCGCACCTGATGACAACAACTAATCAATCACATTGGATACCCCCCCGTAGTATCGATACCATCTACTTGACAAGTGTCACCTCCCGTCCAAGTACGTCACACATACTCATTCATATAACCATGTGCCTATCATATGTCGTGACCCACACACCATCTAAAACACCTCCGCACAACTCCTTCTTTATACCAATCATATATCCCCACTCACCCTCTTGCACCCCCCAACATCAGTCCTCTCTGTCACCGTCCTATACTCTCCGCCTTCTGTGACCAGAATATGTCATCCTCACTTCACTGTTATCAACATACCGTCGTGATCACACTTCCATACCATTTAACTGTTACCTACTCCACTCTCAATCTCTAAGCACCATCCCTTATATAATCCCTGGAGTTGACACCCCAATACGCACTGGACAACACATCATTATTCATCACATTGAACACTTCCATCTAAACTATATACCCTCAACTATTCTTTGTCCTTTTGTATCTAAATTCCACCAGTCAACAATTCACCGTAACACCCCTCACTGTCCATCCTATAGACCGCCCCCACAACTGACCACTCACCACACATTCCCCCCCCCCCATAAACTCCCTCTAATATTATCCACACAATTCCCGCCCCCTGTTCTAATGACTCATATAGAAACCCACACTCAGAGTTAGATCATCCATCACTGGACACAAGAGAAGCCCCACACACCTTAATCTCATACATCTTCCGCGTGCTGCAGACCCTTTTGTGCATTGCAGTGTGTGTTCCATCCTCCAACAGAAACACATATGTACACCACTGAGATATCTTAATCTCGCTACCACTCTTCAGATACTTCTATTCTCTCGTTCTCATGTGATCAGATCACCTGTACTAATGTGTCATAGAACTCCCACGCTACGAGTCATCATAATGTGTCAAGCCAGAGTAGAAACATCCAAGTACATATCAACGATCTGTTACCTCCTATATAATATACCTAACTTCTTATCACATACAGACTCATTCCCCAATGCAATGTGATGTACAAGTGATCCCGCAGTAGCGTGCAAAGAAAAATGTTGTGAATTGTTCTTGAACTCTCGAGTACACCATATGATGAACCAAGTAGAGTCATTACACTATATGTTGATGCTCCCCTTAAATGTATGTCACCTCTGTCTCACCACTCAAATCATCATAATACCCCGTGTTGAATGTCACCTCTACAACTAATAAACCCTATTATATGACACTATCTATATATACACAGACATGACTATAGTTCCACATCTGATTGTCTGAAATCCTGTACTCATCACGCCAGTGTAATCACTTTGTGCTGCCGATCGATATAGTCTTCCCCGACTGTGGTTGTTCTCATCCATTATCCATGTGTAATGAAGACACCAGACTATACTGCTAGCCTCTCACCCCTATCTGAAACTAATATAGTGCTATAAGTGTGTAGAACGTTACTTTCATAACCTGTGTCCCTGTACCATACAATAGCAACTACTGACTACCCCCCCCCAAAACCAGCCCACAGACTAACTGAAATAAATAATCACTCCAATCACCTTGTCTCTCCCTACATATATACAATAACGCGTCTGTCACCCCTCCACGAAACGTTATACACTCAGTAGTCACAGTACTCCCTCCTCAATCTAATGTGTTACGCCACTCGCACCTGCAAGATGGATCTCGTGTTCGTGTAGAGAGATTCGTTCATCCTTGTAGAACCCGTCCAGTCCACAGAGTGTCAACCGTGAACGAGATGCGTTCACACTCGTCTCTCTCCTCTCTCGTGTTCATACAATCAAACATGTGTGTTCTGCAATACTGTAAGAAATGACTACAGTGAGTCTCTTGAACAATAGTTCCCCCTTGTACTCTCATGTAATGACTGTCCGTTGCTCTACAATGCGTACACACACAAACCAAGCCCAACGTTGCCTGTTCCTCAGTCTCCACACACCTTCATCGTCTGCCCTCACCTCTCCAACTACCCCCCACCATGCTCTGCCTTCTTAATAACCTTATACTGCTGTTTGTGTACTACAGTAGAGAAGCTTGTCTACTGAAAACCTCCAACTTACCCCTTGTGTGTGATATGTACAGATCTGAGTCTCGCACACACACCTCCTTGCAGATAAATAATACGTGTGCGTACTGCGCTGCTCATTGTATCACTAATGATCCTAACAGATATCCTAGTAGAATCTTTTGCATCTCCACCAGATCCGTCCTCCCCCCGCAAGAAGGTGCTGCTAAAGCTAACAGTACTAACAATATTAATACTGCTAGCACAACAGTTAATATTGCTAGCATACCAGTTAATACTGCCAGTTCATCAAGAAGGATTAGTGCTGATAAATTGTCTTATCCTTATCCATCTAAGTATGCTAATCAAGATGATTCTCAGATTCCTGATCTTGAGGATATTCATGATGTTCCAAAAGATGGATTATTTACCAGTGCCTCTTATGATGATGAAGGTGTAGTGACTGACTTCACTAATTGGGAAACCTTTGTGGATGTTAGTCCTGTTCCCAAATCTAGAATACACTCTATTTATCCTACTACTCAGATTCTTAGAGATCTAAAATCAGCAGTTCAGACAAGAAGCAAAGTAGAAAAAGGTTTAGCACATGCTCTTGTGAGCTACATTCAAAAGCAGAAAAGAAATAATCATAAAGATTTCCAGCACCACTTGTTTTCTTGCTTCCTATCTCAAATTGAACCCAAGAAGATATCTGAAGACCTTGAAGAAGAAAGTTGGGTTGATGATATGCAAGAAGAGCTGCTGTAGTTCAAGCTTCAAAAGGTTTGGATCTTAGTTGATTTGCCTTCAGGTAAGAAGGCAATTGGGACAAAATGGGTTTACAGGAACAGGAAGGATGAAAGAGGTGTGGTAGTAAGAAATAAGGCAAGGTTAGTTGCCCAAGGTTATAGGCAAGAGGAAGGAATAGACTATGATGAGGTTTTTGCTCCTATGGCTAGAATTGAAGCCATTAGGATCTTTTTGGCCTTTGCTTCCTATATGGGATTCATAGTCTATCAGATGGATGTGAAGAGTGCCTTTCTATATGGCACCATTGATGAGGAAGTCTATGTGTCTCAACCTCCAGGTTTTGTAGATCCTAAACATCCAAACAAGGTCTACAAAGTTATGAAAGCTTTATATGGTTTACATCAAGCTCCTAGAGCTTGGTATGCTACCTTATCTACTTTCTTGGAACAAAGTGGATACGGAAGAGGAACCATTGACAAGACTCTTTTTATTAAGAAGGACAAGAAGAATATCATGTTGGTTTAAGTTTATGTAGATGATATTATTTTTGGGTCTACAAAGAAGTCTTGGTGTGATGAGTTTGAGGCATTGATGAAGAGCAGGTTTCAAATGAGTTCTATGGGTGAACTCACTTTCTTTCTTGGACTATAGGTCAAGCAGAAAGCCGATGGTATTTCTATAAGTCAAGATAAATATGTTGTAGAAATCTTGAAGAAATTTGATTTCATGAGTGTAAAGCATGCCAGTACTCCTATTGAGACTCATAAGCCACTAGTTAAGGATGAAGAGGCAGCTGATGTGGATGTGCATCTTTATAGGTCTATGATTGGATCTTTAATGTATCTAACTACTTCTAGACCAAATATTATGTTTGCTGTTTGTGCTTGTAGCAGGTTCCAAGTTACTCCTAAAACTTCACACCTTCATGTTGTGAAGAGGATCTTTAGGTACCTCAAAGGCAAACCCAAATTAGGCCTTTGGTATCCTAAAGAGTCATCTTTTGACTTGGTAGCTTATTCAGACAGTGACTATGGTGGTGCTAACCTTGACAGGAAATCCACAACAGGAGGTTGTCAATTTCTTGGTCAAAGGTTGATTTCATGGCAATGCAAGAAGCAAACAATTATGGCTACTTCTACTACAGAGGGTGAGTATGTTGCTGCTGCAAATTGCTATGGACAGGTCTTGTGGATTCAGAACCAAATGCTTGATTATGGGTTTAACTTTATGAATACACAAATTTTTATTGACAATGAAAGCACTATCTGCATTGTCAAGAACCTAGTTTTTCATTCCAAGACCAAGCACATAGAAATAAGACATCATTTCATCAGGGATGCTTATGAGAAAAAGCTGATTCAAGTACTCAAAATACATACTGATAACAATGTAGCTGATCTCTTAACTAAAGCTTTTGATGTCTCAAGGTTTAACTTTTTAGTGGTTAGCATTGGGATGATGAATCTTTAGCTACATTTGAGGGGAGGTTAATTTGTAAAATTTGTACTTGTAGTTAATTCTTGTAGTTTGATTTAATACTGCTAGGGAATTAATTTTGGTAGTTAGGATTGTTAGTTCAGATTAATATTGTCTTATACAAATTTTTCTTGCAGTATTTCTCTTGTTTTGGACTAACCTTTTCAGGTCAAGCATGGATTTGATGATGGATGGAAGTTGTGTTGGTAGCTTTATTCATATCTGGTTTGTAAGTGATAGGTCATTATTAATACTAGTAGACTACTAGTTAATTCTGGTAGACTATTAGTTAATTCTGGTAGACTACAGGTTAATTCTGGTAGAAAAAAGTTAATACTTGTATGTCATATTAATACTGGTAGACTAAAAGTTAAGTCTGGTAGACCAATATTAATACTGGTAGATGACCGTTGGTGCTGATTGAGGGGAAATTGATTTTCACTATTTAAATATTACCGTTAGATATTTTTACGGCGATTACTTTGTGTGTAGGTTTCTCAAGTGGATAATTACTGAATTTTATTCAATAAAATATCTTTACTTCTTATAAAGAAACTACTTTTACAGTCGGTCAAACTAGAAACCTCGTTTATCATCTATATAAAGTCAATTGCCTCTCCCAACTAGCACCTAGTCATTCAAACGCACAAAACCCAACACTAAAATTCAAATTAATCATAACTTCTGTTCTTCAAAAATTAAAGATGGCTAATTTGAAGTATTCTGACAAGCACAACATGGTTGCTTTTCTAAAAAAACCAGTTAGAAGTGATGATTTCCATGAGATAGTGGATTTCCTAAGAGGTACTTCTCTAAGGTATGCTTTAACTCATAATCCCACTATCTATGACTCCCTAGTCAAACAGTTCTGGCAGACTGCTACAGTCAGAACACTTGCTAATGTGACTCAAGAATTAGTAGCATCAATAGATTCTAAGGAATATACTATAACTGAGGTATATGTCAGAAGTTCACTTCAATTGGCAGATGCAGCAGGTATACATAATTTATCAAATGCTGAAATTCATGAAGGACTTGCCACTATAGGGTATGTTTCTGATGGCACACTAACTTTTTGGAAAAAGCGTTTTATCCCACAATGGAAGTTCTTGGTCCATACCATACTTCACTGTATGAGTCCTAAGTCTAGTGGATGGGATCAATTTGGTAGTACTATTGCTACTGCTTTGATCTGTCTATCCAGTAATAGGATTTATAATTTTTCAAAATTAATTTTTTATGGTATGGTCAACAACTTGGATAGCAAACATAAGTTTTTAATGTATCCAAGATTTTTGCAAATGATTTTGGGAATCCAAACTGAAAATAAAAGACTTCATATTGCCCCAACTTTAACTAAAAAGATTTTTGGCAATATGAATAGAGGTTTTATTGGGCTCCATGTACCATTGTTGCCTGCAATGCTAGCAGGTGTAGCTGAGGATCAAGGTGAAGGCTCAACAATCCCAGTTGATGCCCATCCCACACCTATTGATCCAATTTCATCCACATCTCAACCACCCATTGCACCTACAACTGAACCACTTCAACAACCATCACCCCCTATGTAACTTGACAGCCAGGAACCTAAGATTCCTCAGTCTCAGGGTCCCACTCCAACCAATGTAGTAGATGAGGCAACTACCACAAGAGTGGGAGTTGACACTGGGGGAGCTGCCACTACAACCTCTGGCTTTGATGCATGGTTGGACAGTGGTAACATACATGAGTCTCCACTCAGGTCCCATGAAGCACCTCTCCATGAAGGCTACACTTCAAGAAGTGCTGCGGACAGTATGCAACTCAAAGAATTGATGGATCTTGTACCTAAGTTGGTGACCAGAATTGATAAGTTGGAGACAGAGTTGCATCAGACTAAAACAACTTTTGGAAAGGCAGTTCTCACCTTGGTTGAAAGGGTCAAAATTATAGAAAAGGCCTTGAAGAGGAAGACAAAGAAGGTGATAATTTCTGAATCAGAAGATGAAGAACCAGATGATTAGGGGAGGAAAATTCAGGATATTGATGATGATCCTCTAGTTTCTTTAGTAAGGGAGTCAATGAAGGACAAAGATACAGAATTTGTGACTCCTACAAATATCAGTGCTTCAGGGGAGGCACAAGAGTCAGAAATTAGCCCTACAACTTTGGAAGCAGCCAAAACTTTGTCACAAGTGGCTTCTAAGACTGTGAGTACTTACAAGAGGAGAACAAGATCAACTGATAAGGGAAAGGATATGAGTACTGGTTTAGAGGCTGAGACTGAAGTTAATACTGGCTTTGATGATATTAATACTAGTAGCATAGGAGTTAGTACTGGTAGTGGACCAGTTAGTACTCCTAGTGTAGTCAAAACTGTAAATGTGGTGATTCCCTCTCCAATCAAAAGTCAAAGAGAAGGAAAAGCTCCAATGACTACAGAAGATACTCCTACCAGAAGAACAAAGGCACAAATTTTACAAGAAAAAGCTGGTTTGGCAGAAGCTTTAAGAGTGCAAGCTCAATTGGATGAAGAAGCTGCCAAACAAGTTTATTTTGATGCCTTGTTGGCTGAAAGAATGGCAGAAGAGGAAGAATTATCAGAGCAACAAAAGAAAAGAAAAGTTCAAGTTCAATTTGAAGCTTAATATTATATTGAAGAAGATTAGGATGTCATTAGAGCTAAGCTTAAAGCAAATGCAAAGTTGACAAAAGATGTGTTGGGAAAAGATCTGCCTGAAGAAGACTTTGCAAAAAGAATGGTAGATATGGTAAATCAAATAAAGAAACACTTTGCAGAGGAAAGAGCTAAGGCAAAGAGGAATAAGCCCATGACTCAGTCACAGTTGAGAACCTACATGTCAAACTATTTGAAGAATCAGGGAATATAGAAGCTTTCCCAGTTGAAGAACTTGAGTTTTAAAGAGATTAAAGAAGAGTTTGATAAGTTAGTAGAGCAGGTTGACACTTTTGTTCCTATGAATTTTGAAGCTACAAAAGCAAAATTGAAAAGATATGGTGAAGAGCTTCAGACAAGGACTTCTAAGAAACAAAAGGTTGATGATAAAGTAAAGGAAGAAGAGCCAGGAAAAAGAACCGGAAAAAGAAAGAAGTAAAAGGCTAGGAAAGGTATAAGTGTTGACAAGAGTGCATAAGGGGATTCAGAGACTGATAAAGAGGAATCCATGGAAGCAATGAATCCTACTCATGTGGCTACAAAATCTCATGTTGTGGAATTGGAAGATATTTCAGCAAGATCAAAGAAGTATTTATCAGATAATAAGAGCAAATGGAGCTGATACAGTCTACATGAGCTTTGGAGCAATGCTTAAAGACTTTACAAGAGAGGATCTTATAGAGTTGTACAGGTTGGTAATGCAGAAGTATGGAGCAAATAGGCCTGAAAATGCTTATGACAGAGTACTTTTATAACAACCCAAGAATTTTCATCAACCTATTTTACTATTATCACAATTGTACGGGGAAATTTTTCGCTTTATTACATTACTTATATATCTCAGTATGTCATAACTAAAGTAGACGAGCTCACGCAACCTATCTATGACAATCCTGTCCTCATATATGTCAAGCAAACATCATAACATGTCAAGTCAATATCATAATACCCTTATTACAAAGTACATTATTCCTATAATGTACCATTCGCAACGTTATATCTAAACGGGCTTTAAACCGTTATCGGATGCCTCTAAACTCTAATTCCATGAAGGATTGAGGGATTTGACTCGTGTTTTATAAGACTTAACTTGGAATTAGGTTGGGCTTTTTATTTTGATTTGGGCTAAGATAAAGGGTTAAATGGATTTTTAGGAAATAGATTTGTCATAAATAATTTAAGGGCTTTTGATTTTAGGCTTAATGGGCTGACCCGACCCATTAAAATAGGTGTGGGTTATCCTATTAATGATGCATACGCCTTCAGCCTTAATTTCTCATACTCTTTCCATTCCCGTGCTCGGTTTTGTTCGTTTTGCTTGTTTTTGTCCTTTTCTGAATTTGTTACCTGCATTAATACATAAAGCAAAACAAGCATCTTCATAGCTTTTATTTTTGATTTTTGGTCATTTTGGCTTGCTTTTAATAAGTAAAAGGTATGTGTTTTAAGCACATACTAGTTGATTCACTTATTCATGAAAATCTTTGGTGTAAACTAACTGGTGGGCTTGATTTTAGCACATACAAACAAGAACCAAAAACGTCATTCCATGATATATATGCAACATATAGGAACTGTTTAATGTTAGATCACATTCATGAAGACATGATAATAAATGTACAAATATAGATAAAAGATAAAGGTAGGAGGGATCATGGGTCAGGCTGATGTGGGTCATGTTGTGTTGCGAAGGTGCTGGCCTCGCCAGTCCTTTGTCTGGTGCACCTATGGAATGTCCTAGGTGAGCTCCCTCAGAAAGTCCCATCGAATGCTTGGTATGTCTGCCTACTAGCCTCCATCAGCTGTGCCATACACGAAATCATCCATGTGGAGAATCTCCCCTGATCAGTAATCGATCTCTCCACAAGTCCAAGTAAACTCCCTACATCCCTACACAGTCCCTACACCTCCTCCTCAAGTCTCCCCAATCTCTAGGGCATAGTCCTAGCAGCAACTGGAGGTGGTGGTGGTTGCTGAGGTGCCTGTTTAGGTGCCGGAATCGGAATAGCTGGTCACCCACGTGGGTGGTGGATGTGCGTCAAAAGTCTGTGCGCTCCCCCCCCCCAGCGCCCTCGCCACTTCTCATCCCACCGCACTCCCCCTTACCACGGCAAGGGCAACAGCCGCAGCATCGGCGCGCGAGATAGAGCGTGGGTGCGCACTCTGATGGGCCACCCAGTCTCCAAGTGTAACATCAGAGCTGCACGTAGATCTGCAATCTTACCAACTCTGCCATGTCAATCATTGGAGGCTTAGGGGCAAAAACCTTAATTCCTCCCAGAATCTCCGCAGTCAGTAATCCAAAATGCTGAGCCAATCGTCCCATAAACTATCCACCAGAAATATGTGCCCTACTCTTCCTCCCAAGGGCAAACCTCCTCAAATATCTCGCTAATAAGTAAGGGATGTTGAACGATCCAACATCCAGCCCTCTCAGGTAAAACAAATCAGTCACGGTCACCTTCTCAGGTGCCTGACTCCTCCCAGCAATATTGTGTGCCATCATCCTATGGCATAGTCTCAAGACTGGACCCCTGATCAAAGTGTAGGAAGGGGGAGGTCCCAAGAAATCTCCATCGGTCGAAATATCCCTCCAATAATCATGTAGATCCCCCTTCCCAGGGATCATGTCATACCCCGACAATGACGGAAACTCAAGGAATGCAACATAATGATCAATCATAACACAAGGTACAAAAATAGAGAAAACTACATTGCATAAACTCCAAGTGCTATGAAGACCATCAACCTTGAACAAACTCAAGTGATGTCCCAAATCGCAACTAAAATCCATAAATCTCTTACATTTATTCATATGGCCTCGCAGGGGACCATAACTAAACTTAATCTAAAATCTCTAAATACTAAAATCAAACAACAAGCAAGCAAGACTTCAAACGAAATTCCATACGGGATACTTCTAAGTCTGCTATTAATCACCAAACTATTCCTCTTTCACTTCACCTGAAAATGATACTCGAAATGTCAACAATAATGTTGGTGAGCTCATAGGTTTGACCTTAAACCCAAAAGATGTGCCAATATTTCAATAGTAGACAATAGTGCTATATGATAGTGAATATATGCTAACAATCCAAGACATAGCATCCCCGCTAGTCATATCTCAACATCCAATAATAAATCCGGAGTCGCAACTCCCAAATCACTAACGCACCTAAAGGGCCTACCAGCTGGAGCACTATATTAGGGCGTACCACACAGAACCTTGCATGCCAAACACAGTACATGCAAGTACCACACAGAACCTTGTATGCCAAACACAGTACATACAAGTACCACACAGAACCTTGTATGCCAAACACAGTACATACAAGTAAATCAACACATAATATTCACATAACAGTCATAAGCACATATCTTGTCCCAAAAACAAAACCACATTTCGCACAGATCAATACAAAACATTTCAAAACACATTTGAGTATCATTTTCCCCCAACGGAAAAACAGTAAAAAGTGGGGCTACGAGAACTCACCTTAAGCAAGCCTTTAGCAACCAACTTCTACTACACAAGCAAATGCAACGACGCCCGCACACGACCTAGTCCAGTTAATGTCTCATTTTAATCAATCACTTCCAAAACAATCTTCACGTTTGATGCATAGAGTTTAGACGCGTTGTACAATTACCCAAAACAGTTTTAGTGGTGTGATGGTTGACGACTTATCTCCACAATCATATCAATCTCATTCTCCGATAATACATACTTATACTATTTAGCGCAAATAGATAAGTAATATAATAAATATTTATAATTATTAATTATAAATATATCTCGACAAGTCCATTCGGTACACCTTAATCACTTCAAAATAATCATTCCTTGATTGAAAACGACACGTTTAATCACAACAAACACCTTAGGAAAGTTTCGAGAAAAATTATATTTTTTCGTCTTTTAGTGAATTTATTAATTAAATAAAATAATAAAATAATATTTTATTATTAAAAATCAAAAATCATGTTTTAAGTAAAATTTCTAAGTATAAACTTTTTACGAAATTTCGACATGACCCGTACGTGTTTACAACGTTTTTCCAAGGTTTCAAACCTTAATTTCCAAACACTTTTCACAATTCGACACTTTTCGACAAAATTCCAAAATCTCAAACTTTAACGTTCACCAAAACGTTTTCCCCAAAATAACGATCAATATCACTTCGTAAATACATTTCGCTTTCAAAAAGTCCACCAAAACTCTCAAAATGACCAAATATCGCTTATTGGGCCTCAAGGCCCAACAAGGGTCCATTAGGACATTTATAAGTCCAAAATACTATTTAAGTCCAAAACCAAGGTCCATTTACATATATAAGTATATACTTATATGTAGAAATAATCCGGACCACAATAAGCCCTCCCATTAAGCCGCGGCTCAAATAGACTTATTGGGCCGTGAGTCCATAAACTCTAAAATACGTATATTAAGCTTTAAAATAAGCTAATAAGCTACGTATCCCTTTTGGTTACTACCATAAGCCTCAAAAATAGTCCACAACATATGCCATAACACAAAAATAATCAAAATCATTTTCCTAGTGACTTTGGAAATTTACACGTGGCCTTTAAGCCCAAATAAGCCAAGAAATAGCTTAAAAATAAGCCCGAATAAGCTATACAAGCAACTTATCAAAAATAAGCATTCTAGCAACATATATTATTCAACCATCATGACCACAACATCAAAACTACAAAAACCCTTATTTTCTTTTTCACTATTCACGAACCAAACGCACCTTTTTCTTTCATTTCGCTTCCAAAAATCAATATTCACAATGATCAACTTGTACAACTAACAACTATGCATCAAAATAAACCCAAAAAGACAAACAAAATTTAAATTTGAAAACTTACAAGAAAATCTTTAAATTTGTAGATTTTGACACGAACCGGATAACCTAAACGTTATTTAAATGAATAACCAAACACTAAAATCAACCCCAAATATTTATGTCTTCATGTTTTCTTGATCAAAATTCAAAAATTATGAGTGTGTGTGTGTTGTAGGTGGCGGACGAACTATACACACACAAGAGAAGTGTGTGTTTTTATTTTTTTTAAATGGAATGGATTATGATAAAAATAATTCTAGGGGAAGCATATATGTGTACATCTCTTAGACAAAGGAGCTAAAATTTAGCCTCCTTGTCTCCCTTTTTAACCATAACCGGCCATGGGATCTAAGGGAGTCCCGGGCCTTTCTTCTCGTGTCGAAATCACTTAAAAGCTCGTAAAACTCAACCGTAAAATTTACCTCAAAGTTAAAAAGCATTTTTATTCACCTTAAAAATATTTTTCCATTAACTTAGAGTATTCACTTGCCATATTTACACTTTAAACCCTTCAAAATTCAATTTGGACATTAACGGACGTGTCAGACTCGTTTTTCGGCATTTCTCAAAATTCACGGGTCAAACCACCCGGAATACACATAACACAATAATACCTTTCAAAAAGGATTATTAATCACAATAAACCTCAAATCATCACATATCTCATAAAATCACCACCGTCAACACGGTACAAAATCTGAATAAACTGACAAAAGTCAAATAGTCAAAGGACTATTAATAAAATACTCAGAACACAAAAGGGCAGAGGTTACATTCTACCCCCCTTAAAAGAATTTCGTCCCTGAAATTCAACTACTAACATCACTAAACAATTGCGGATACTTCAATTTCATCTGATCTTCACGTTCCCACGTAAATTCAGGACCACGTTTCGAATTCCACCGATCCTTGACGATGGCAATCCTACTACGCTTTAACTTCTTAAACTCTCTTTCCAAAATTTCTACAGGCTCTTCTACAAAATTTAACTTAGCATCAACTTAGATCTCATCCAAAGGCACTTTTAGTGTTGGATCATCCAAACACTTCTTAAGGTTCGACACGTGGAACGTGTCATGAACACCATTCAGCTCCTCAGGCAAATCTAACCGATAGGCCACATGGCCTACTTTCTTAATAATCTCAAATGGTCCAACAAACCTATGTGCTAACTTCCCTTTCTTCCCAAAGCGTACCACACCTTTCCAAGGCGACACTTTGAGCAAGACATAGTCACCTACACTAAATTCTAGAGGCTTCCTCCTCTTATCGGCATAACTTTTCTGACGATCACGTGCAACCTTAAGTCTATCCTTAATCTGCGAGATCTTCTCAGTAGTCTCTTGCACTAAATCATGTCCTATCAACTGACCTTCTCCGACCTCAGCCCACAAAATCGGGGAACGACACTTCCTACCATACAATGCTTTAAACGGTGCACACTGCACACTAGAATGATAACTGTTGTTATACGAAAACTCAACTAATGAAAGATGAACATCCCAACTTCCCCTAGAGTCAAGGATGCATGCTCTAAGCATGTCTTCCAAGGTTTGAATAGTACGCTCACTCTGAGAGTCGGTCTAAGGGTGGTAAGCCATACTCATGTCTAGCTTAGTTCCTAATGCCTCTTGCATTCATTGCTAAAACCTTGATGTGAAGCGATTATCACGATCAGATATGATCAAGATTGGCACACCATGCCTAGCAACAATCTCATTTAGATAGAGTCTAGCTAACCTAACCATCTTATAGTCCTCACGCATAGGTATAAAATGAGCAGACTTAGTCAATCGGTCTACAATAACCCAAATTGTGTCATACCCACTACTAGTCCTTGGTAACTTAATGACAAAATCCATTGTTACCCTTTCCTATTTCCATTTAGAGATCTCAGGTTGCTACAGTAAGCCAGATGGCCTCTGATGTTCAGCCTTAACCTTCAAATAAGTCAAACACCTACTAACATATACTGCTATATCTTTCTTCATTCCTGGCTACCAATACCTATCTTTAAGGTCATAATACATCTTATCAGCTCCCGGGTGTATAGAATACTTCGACTTATAGGCTTCCTCTATTATCAGGGTTCTTACATCCCTTTCAAATGGACCCATATTCGATCAAAGTAATACAGTGCTCTATTACTCCTACATTCCATCAATTCATCCATTCCTCGTTGCATTTCTGCAGGCTCGTCAGATGCCTCTTCCTAAGCCGCTAGTATCCTATCCTTGATACTCGATTGAAGGGTCATATTCATAGCTCGAACTCTTTTAGGTTTCACTCTCTCTTTCCTACTTAATGCATCAGCTACTACATTCGCCTTATCAGGATGGTAGCAAATTTCACAATCATAGTCACTAAATAGCTCTATCTAGCGATGCTGATGCATGTTCAGTTCCTTTTGGTTAAAGAGGTGTTGGAGACTCTTATGATCGGTATATATGACACTCTTTGTCATATAAAAATAATGTCTCTAAATCTTAAGTGCAAACACAACCGCACCCAATTCCAGCTCATGGGTAGTGTAGTTTTTCTCATGGGCTTTCAACTGCCTGGATGCATATGCTATCACCTTACCCGTTCGCATCAACACACAACCTAATCCTAAGCCCGATGCATCACAGTACACCACAAAGTTTTCCGATCCATCGGGGAAAACTAGAACAGGCGCATTACACAACTTGTCCTTCAAAGTTTGAAATGCCCTTTCCTGTTCCTCACCCCAATCAAACGTCTTACTCTTCTGAGTCAAAATGGTCAGGGATTTAGCAATCTTAGAAAACTTCTCTATGAACTGACGATAATATCCTACCAGTCCAAAGAATAAACGAACATCAGAAGGAGTTCTATGGACTTCCTAATTCTTAGCAACCTCAATCTTACTAGGGTCTACATGAATACCATCTTCATTAATCACATGTCCAAGAAATTGTACTTCTCGCAACCAGAATTCACACTTGGAAAACTTAGCATACAATTTCTCTTCCTTAAGCAATTATAAGACTAACCCTAAGTGCACTTCATGCTCTTCCTGGGTCTTAGAGTAAATCAAGATATCATCAATGAACACTATCATAAACTTATCTAGATACGGCCTACACACTTGGTTCATTAGATCCATAAATACCATTGGTGCATTAGTCAGACCAAAAGGCATTACTGTGAACTCAAAATGTCCATAACGAGTTCTAAACGAAGTCTTTGGAATGTCATCCTCATGCACTCTCAGCTGGTGGTATTCGAACCTAAGATCTATCTTAGAGAAGTATTGTGATCCTTAAAGTCGATCAAACATATCGTCTATCTTATGGAGTGGATAACGGTTCTTAATGGTTAACTTGTTCAACTGTCTATAATCAATACACATCCTATATGATCCATCCTTTTTCTTCACAAACAATACCGGTGCTCCCCAAGGGGATGAGCTTGGTCGAATGAAACCCTTGTCCTGGAGTTCCTTGAGTTGACTCGACAACTCCTCCATTTCAGAAGGTGCCAATCGATAGGGAGATTTCGCAACCAGTATTGCTCCAGGGACTAACTCAATACAAAATTTGATTTCTCAAATAGGTGGTAATCCTTATAGGTCATCCAGAAATACCTCGAGAAAGTCTTTGACCACAACAATCTCTTCTTGTTTTTGTTTATTGGACTTAGCACTCATTAGATGTCTTATTTTCTCTTCTTGTCTTTCTCTTATAACTCTAAGTACTTTGCCATCCGGTAATGGTATTATAACTACCTTCTCGTGACAAATTATCTCAGCCTTATTGTAGATGTATCAAATCACTTAACAAATGAAACAAGAAAGGAGGTTTAGAGAGAGAAAGTGGGTTGTAGCACTTAGAGAGAGAAAGGAAGGAAAAAATTATTATGTGAAAGAACAAATGAACAACTAACCCTATCTAAGGCATGGAGAGGGGTATTATTACCTTGCTTTGGCCAGTCAAACATAAGGATGACTTATGTTGACCCGGTTAGCTTGGTAAGTTTCCAAATATTACGCTACAAGCTATACTATTACAACTTTGGAAGTGACCGAGTCTTTTGTTGATTTCTTACAATCTCTCCCTAAGGGATGTCACTCCAATTTACAAAAGATTAAGCTTATCATTCCATGAATGTCTTCAATCTTTAGCTTGTAGTCTTGTTATCTTTATCTTCATCATGTGAATCTTAATGTAGTGATCTTTAGACTTTTAGGCTTTAGTTTGTTTCTTTAACTTGACTTGAATGTAATCTTTAGCTTCTTGAGATCATCAACCAAGCATAATCACTTTACGCCATCATGCGATCTTGCCATCTTGTGGTCTTGTGACTTCTAGACCGAAAAGCTCATACCTTTCTTTATCTTGGAAAACTCATAAATTCATCTTTTTTGAGATTCTTTAACTTTAATACTTCGTCACTTCAAGAAAGACGTTCGGTGTCAGAGTAGCAGAAGACTTTTGAAACATGTACTTGAGCTTTCATAATGTCTTTACATCGTCGGTCGGGTATGAGCATGTGGCAATGGATATGACTCGTCCTTGACTGACTCCTACCACCATCGGGAATACCTACAGGTTTAGGTTAGTGATAATCAACAGATATGGACGAGAGTATCTTTGTCACTTTGTCAAATATGGTTGCAATAACCACGGTTCCCTGTTGATCAGTATAAATATTGCCTGTGATCAGATAGAATTTCGAAGAATCTTCTTGATAGGGTTTCACAGCTGCACTAGCCGTTCTCATTACCGGAGCATCTCAAAGCAGACAATAGGGTATGAGTGAACTAGCGAGTTACTATCTCATGGATTGAAATAAAAATTGATTTGAAAATCAATCATGGTGTTACTTGCTAAAATGGTTTTGCAACACCTTGAGAGTTTTATCCATTTCAAAATTCATCAACCGTCAATTCATAATCTGGATCGAATCGATATCCAATGTCACATGTTTGATCCATATAGTATCTCATAAGTCACCTACCAAGAGCTTGTTTGATGTTGGCTCAAGCATGATTTCCATCTTCATTATGAATACTTAAGTATCACTCTGATGTTCTGGCTATATCACAAGGATAATGCATAGGACTCTTAAGATATTACTTGTTATCACAATGTGTGAACTAAAAAATATATTATGGATTAGCGTCCTAATGAGATTTATGGATGATCTCTTTTATGGATCTAGACTCGATAATGCACATTTAATTTTAGTGATCATAGGCTGGAGCAGACTGCCACCTTTTTAATACCAAATAACTCGGAGTGAGAAAGTTGATAGAAATGCATGTGATCTCCATGAGAAATGAAACAAGAGTCTATTGAGAGACCTTGAGTGGCTAGGGAGGGTGGTGCACTGCGTCACTAGGTCCATGACTATCTCCAATCCCAGACAACAACTTAGTATTTCTGATAGCATATGTATTGACCCAGTTTTTGCCTAAGTGTATAGAGGGCTTCTTTCTTTTCACCCTTTATCATTACAATTCTTTTTCATTCTTCAACCCCTTCAGTGCTTACCGAGACTTCATGACTAGTACCTTGTTGGGTTTGTTCCAGCACTAGCTCTATCTAAGTCGGCACTATTATCGTATTCTCACTTTTACTCCTTTTTTATATCATACCTAAGGACTTCTACACTAACTAGTGGATTTTCCTTGGGTAGATCCCTCTGGTTCTGGATGGATCATGAGAACAAATACCTAATCTTAACCACCTTATAACTCCAATTAATTACAAACATGGTCAGTCTTTTGGTATTGTCCACAACCTTAAAACCATTTGAAAACATCGATCAAAGTACTTTGTGATATAAATCAAAACATTTAGTACCTTGATGGTTTTACTTTTCAAAAATTACTCCCCCGCAACATATGCATCGATATTCGAAAATGTTTGGCACATGAAGGTTGAAGCTCGCACTAGATTCCTTTAGAATCACAGCTTTAGTCATATATTTTAATCACATTTTCTCCCCTTATAAAAAATGTTAAATCTTTTAATATTTTGGATATTAATTGATTTAAATATAAATGCTTTCGGGGAGAAAAATGTTTTGATTATTAACAAGCCGAATTAGGAACATTTTAATGCCCCCCTCAATTTTTAGAGGTATATATATATATATATATATATATATATATATATATATATAGTGTTGAGTACATTATTTTAAAAAAGTTTGAATTTATTGAAAAATTCTTGAAAATTCGTACCCAAACACTATTTATATTTGCCTATTATTATAAGTCTAAACATACATATTCACAATATTCATAAGATAAGATTTTGAGATAGGACCTGACAATCGTGTGGTACGCGTAATCAGTTTGTAGTCCATCTCGAGTTCCCTTGCACCAACCAATCTTTCAAGATTCCAGATGATCCTTCTCTCATACATCTGCTTATCAATCAGCTCGACCACAAGCTTTGACCTCTTTCTGTCAATAGCCGTCCACTTTCTCGTTGGCATCTCTGTATTGTATTCCAAATGAAAATCACGTATTCTATGATGAAGCTCATCCTAAACTTTCTAAAGCGTCCCGTCTGAGAACTTGTACAGCTCATCAGCTCGCATGACTCTTTTCTGTTGGGTCAGATCTACATAGATCACGCCAGGTGGGTTATGAGAAAGAGTGTAGGGTTCTTTGAATTCTATTTCATGGATGGTATGTTGAGGTAGAGTGAGGTTGAGTTTCTTCTGGTAACTCTCTACACCAAGCTGTAGATCCTTGACACATTTCTTGATGACGAGACTTCTTGTGAACATACAAAGAGCCACAATAAAGTCAACAATATCACTGTCAGCAAGGTAGAATAGCTTGTGTTGAACAACAAGAAGCATCATGTCTTTAATGTCATTAATGTGTAGATCCACAAAGTCACCTTCTTTAAACTTGTAGAACTAACGGTCAGCTCTTTTCATTACATTCTCTTCCAAATAACTATATCCATGAAGTTTCTTAACACTAACCCTCTTTACCCCCATAATTTTCTTTGTAGAATACATATTGTGCTTGGAGAACTTGTTCAGCTGAGATATGTGCCATAACTTACGCCCTTCACCCTAATGTTTGATCCTTTTCAATGCATCTTTGTCGTACCCCACTTTGGTAGGATTCTAGAGCTTAGGAACCATGTCTTCTATCCCTTCAATCTTATACCTAGCTGTTTTTATCTTCGTGATCAACTTTGTGTATGTTCTTTCCAGATCAGAAGATTTTAGATACTCCAAGTCATTGTTGAAGAAGTAATCAGTAGCAACGGTTAGATGACCTGGGTGACCTTGTAAAGGGAGGGGTTTAGACATGTCAAAGGGGTAGCGATCTCCTTCAGGATTATTCCAATCAAGCCTGTTTGTTAATGCATTGAAGCACTCTTGAAAATGGTACTCTAATTCAACGTTGCTAGAGCACGTGTCTTTCAACAGATTATAGGCAGGTCCTAACAAGATGTCTTGAGTAAGATTGTCGATTTTGAGTCGGTTCAATACATACTTGGAAAAATTGATAGGAGTGGCCATGAGGTCGTCGAATGTGAAAGGATCCTTTGTAGCAGAGACCATTTCTTTGAACCAAGGCTGTTTGGGTTGATCAAGTACAACCTAACGCTTATTCCATTTCAGATCAGGAGTAGGAGGCCTTGGAGGTTGCTTGAACCATTCTGGAGTCTTGTCTTTTTTGGGTTTAGAAGAATCTTGTGATTGATCAGCATCACGAACCACATCTTCACCCGTATCATCCATAACCACCTCAGCAATAGGTTCTTCAACTAGTTATTTTACCGAAGCAAACTTACCAGTTTTAGAGCCTTTAGTTGGAGCTTTACCTTTTGGGGTTTCCTTGATGGTGGATTGCTTCTTTGAAGTCTCTAACTCCTTTGTTCTTCTCCTATTAGTCTACTTACCCTGGTTTGGTCCAGCTAGAGGGTCTTCATCATCATCATCTTCATCACCATCATGCTTTCTCTTATGGTCTTTGATTGTGTCTGCAACTCCCTTATCGATAGCACTTTCATCCTCTATTAAAGCTTCCAAGAGTGCACGGTACAATTTATAATTACCAGGATTTCTGTTAAACGACTTGTTTGCGTGCATGATCTGATAGAGAGCGCTTTTTAGATCACACTCTTCAAGAGCTGCCTTGTTTGTTGACTTGATAGTGAACTTTGGCATCTTTTGCATCTCAGCTTGTTCCTTCTTAATCTTAAGAATCTCTTAAGGACTTTTCTCTGATTCTTGTTCAAGATCAACCGTTGGTGTCTGATTCTTGGGTACCTGAGGAGTTTGCTGCACAGAATATTTCTGAATAAGATCTGTTGTGTGTTTCTTCAGTTCCTTTTGAAAGACATCCCTAACTTTGGATCCAAGATGGTTATATATAACAGATGGAACTTATGTCTTGAGAGCAGTAAGAGATTCAACAGAGAGATCTATATTCTTAAGTTCAGACACATCTTTTTCCAATTTAGCTACTCTTAGTTGAACAGCATTGAGTGCATGATGGCATCAAATAACGTCTATTTTATAGCATCATTTATCCCATAAATTACCCCATTTTGTATAATTATTGCAAATAATTGTTACTTAGTCGTTTATATTTAAGAATTACAGTAATTATGGAGTACTTGGTAAATATTAGCAAAAAGCGCGCATTCTGGAGCTTAAACGAAGATATTTTAAAGATTATTGTTCTGACAACCAATACGCCGTATCCATCAAGGAAGATACGACGTATCTGTGCCTGCACTCACCAAAGACCACAAAGGAAATATGATCAATACGCCATATCCAGAGAAGACCAATATGCCGTATTGGAGATATAGTATGTGAATATTCTGGAAGATATCAAACGTGATCCCTACTCCAAGAAACCCCTGATACGCCGTATCGAACCCATTCGATACGCCGTATTGCACCGAATCCAGACCCTATAAATACAAAACTCAAAAATGAGTTTTAGGTGTGTTAAATCATATTCTCAATACCTAAACCTCAAAAGTCGATTTTCAGAGGAGAGAAAGAGCAGAAGAGGTCTTGCAACGCAATCCATTCCATAATTATGATGTTTGAAGGCTAATACCTTCGGGTAATTTCTTATACTTTTGTAATTGTTTTAGGTGTGTAATTTCTTATACTTTTGTAATCGTTTAGTTTTTGATATTGTTCGTTAATTTGTTTAGTTTACCTTGGCCAAACAAGTACTCTTGTATTAATTATGATGTTTGAAGGCTAATACCTTTCGGTATTAGCCATTATTACGAAGATCTGAATGTCTAGTTTTGTTTATATCTCGATTGCTTAACTAATCATTGTATGCTTGTTTATGTTTATCAATTTATACTTGTTTATGTGCTTAAGTATGCGACCTATCATTCAACTGGGTCTAGTCCTACATATTTAATGCGCTGCAACTTCGGTGTTGTTTGAGAGTAGGCTAAGAGTCCGGGATAGCTCTCCATATTGCAATTTATATATCTAGAATCATAGGATCACAAATATTGACCTATCTTTGCCTTTAGATTGCGAGCTTAGTTGGACCATTAGGTAACCTTAGGATCAACAAGTACGTTCTTAATCAATTGGTAAGGACTTAGACAGTAGACTACTAGTATAAAAAGAGTCGTTAAATAGTAAGTGGGTAAAGTCTCTATGAGCTAGGGTTTAACAAGATCACCATGATTTAATCCCTAAGATAGATTATAATCAGCAAATAAGGATGCTTTATGCGGATGTGTTTAATTGTGTCAGAATTCTTCGTATCTAGGTCTTAGGAAGATGTAACGCCTATGTCTTAAGAGTGATATGTCTCTTCAAGATAAGTAATCATTGCACTGAATAAACAAGCCAACTTCTAATTGGATAAATGATTGCTAATACAATTTTATATTATAAGGCTTGACCGCTCTTTTATCTTATGTTAATTTGCTCGAGAGTGTTTAAGTGTTTTGAATTGGTTTTAGTCACCACCAAACCTGTGCCAGTCTCTCAGACTAAAACCCTCCTTTTCCTGTTAGAATTAGGATTAGAACTAACATAGGTTTAGCATAGGTTTGACTTAGATTAGAGTTAACCTAGAATAGTTAACCAAAATATTAATAAAAGTTAAGTGCATCACTCTAAGTGTTTGACACCCTACTTACCACGAAACTACCACCGATTGGGTACACTACCCGTTAAAGTGTTGTTTTTAGTTAGTCGGCAATATATAAATTTAAAACTTAAACTTTCATAAATAAACACCACATAACAACACATTAGTGCATCAGATTCTGGAACAGCAGTGGTAATGGTTGGAGCATCAGTTGTGATTAGTGGTGTGGGAATAGGTATTGTTGTTTGTTGCACGGGTGAGATGATGAGTGTCACTTGAGGTGAGGAGACAGCGGTGGAAACTGGAATATCAGAGAGAATTTCTTGTATGAGTGGAAGATTGGTAGTCTTTGGAATAACTGTCATGGGAACCTTTAGTACTGATGGAGACTGGATTTGAGGAGTTTCTTGTTGGATGGTAATATCCATCAAAGAACTGAAATCCGCTTTTGTAGTATCCTTTAGTATACCAGTTAAAGAAATATCAGAAGAAGAGTTAAAGAATTGTGTATCAAAACCAGATGAAACTGATACACTGGAGGATGGTATAGGAAAAACAGTAGACTCTTTGACTTGAGAGCTAGAGCTAGCAGACGTTTCAACATCTCCCTCCTCTTGTGCACTCTTTTCAGCATCAGGTTTGGCTGCATTAGTTAATTCCTCATCTTCTTTCTTCTTCTGCTCAATAGTTTCAGGTTCTCCCATCTACATCCATATCTTTGTGTTCATGAATCTTATACTTATAAATTTCATCTGTATCAGACTCAGTTTCAGCATCTTCATCATCAATATCTTGAGTATCACTGATATGATCATCGCCTTCATCATTCACATCATCTTCTCAGCATCATCATTAGCATCATCATCATCAGAATATTCACTTTCATGTTCATCTCCCCATTCAAGAATGAACTTCTCTTCAATAATGTCCTTTTCCTCATCTAGAACCCCTATTTTAGTACCAGTTCCTTCACTTGAGGTGGCAGAGATGACTGTGGACTCATTTGGAACCCTTGGTATAGTACCAGTTCCTTCATTTGAGCCTCCAGCACCTAGTTTTCTTCTGCTGGACTTCTTGCTTTCTTTTCGATATTGCATAATGTCTGCAATTTCTTTTTCAGCAAGGGTTAAGGATTGAACGCCTTTGAGCTTAAACTTTAAAGTTATTGGTTTTGATTTTGGAGAACTTGGAGTGTTTTGAATGGCTACACTTTGAGAACTTCTACCACCAGACTTCTTTTTAGCAGATTCAAGGATAAATTTAGTTACAATCCTTGCATGAGTAGCATGAACCTTCCTTGCTGCTTCAGCTTCTTCAACTTCAATTTTGCTGATAGACTTACCTAACTCCAAAGCAGCATCATGGTCATCAGCAATAATGTTCTCATCAACAGAAAGTGTGACTTTCTACTTAACTACTCTTCTGCTAGCAATTTTCTTCTTAACAGGTTCAGGTTCAGACTCTTTAGATACATCAATAGTTTCCTGAGAGTCATCAATAGTCTTCTTTCCCTTTGAACCTTTTCCTCTGCTCTTCTTGCGTGGAATCTGACCTATTGAATAAATGATGAACATTTGATATGATTCTGATTGCTTGATTGCTTCTGTCAGCACAGTATCAGGAATGGGAAGTCCAGATTCCTAATAATCTTCACCTATTCTGACAAACTATAACCTACTCACAATACCTTCTCCTTGATTGTGTGATAATGTTCATAGTTGAGGTTGGGAAAAGACTTGTTTTGCTTGAGAAAGTGATTGATGATGATTTTGGTGAAATAGGGATATGGCATGTTTTCCCTCCTAGATTTCTTCTCCTTCTTATGATCAATCTGGTAAGCAAGATCTTCCCAAATCCACTCAGGATAATCGACATTCTTTCTGTAGAACATGCCCCATAGTATGTCAATCCTGGAGTTTCTAAGTTTTTCATTGCTAGCAGTCTTATCAGAGAGACACTTGTGGATTATAGCTACTAGAGGCCTCCATAGCTGGTGCATGTGATCCACAAACATGTTAGTGTGCTTGTATAGTGGACCCTTGTAGCCAAGTTCAATGAGAAAAGTGAGTGTAGTATCATCATCTGGTACATTAGTGAAGTTTACACCTTCCACTCTTGGACTAATATCAAGAATTGTCCTAAAGACTTCAGCACTGACAATACACTTCTTGTTGGCTAAGATTAATTCATAAGAATCGGTGCCTTGAACCTTCTTGACGGTGTACCAGAACTGCTGCATAAATATTTCTGGCATGCCTGCAGAAATGGTAAAGGCCTTGAAGCATGTGGAGTTTTTGATCACATAAATTATGACTTGAAATGTCTCTTCCTTCCATGGCACAATGGTTTCCAGCCTGATATTGGTAGAGCTAATCTTAACTCTCTCAGAGAATGGGACCCACTTTTCATCACGAACAACAACTTGTTTTTCTTGAGGATTTATGATTCTGCTTAAGAATTAACCAATATAGTTTGTATACACAACAGATATATTTTACTGATTTAGTCTGGTTATCCTTGATGATATGATTGATCTATGATTAGGTTTCATGCAAACGTGATAGAATTACTACACTCAATGAATAAGTCAACTAAGGTCAATTGGCAAAAAAATCAACTTAAAGCAGTTAACAAGACATTTCCAAGGGAACTTAGGACACACATTCAATCAGAGAGCAGCAAATGAACATTCAAGCAAAGAAAGTCATCAATAATGACATTATCAGCAAGAATTACACAAATTTTAAAAATTTGGGCAGAGTTTCCTTCTATATTTTGTTATATTTTTCTTGGATTATAACCTAACATATTTCGCTTAAAAACTGTCTAACATATTTTGCTTGGAATGAAAATTACATGTTTCGCTTGGAACAAGTGTGACATGTTTCGCTTGAGATGAGTGGAACATGTTTTGCTTGGAATGAGTAAAATATGTTTTGCTCCATTCAAGCAAACATGTTTCGCTTCATTCACCTAAACATGTTTTGCTCCATTCAATGTTACTTAACACAAATTTTATCAATCTAAAACAATTAAGCAAATCTAGAAAACATCACAAATACAATCATCACAACACAGAAACGTTAACCACAAGACTTAAACAACATTTTTAAGCGTTTATTATCAAAATTCAAGCACATTTAGATAAAGAACTCATGGCGAACATGATAAGGACATTTGGGGAGGTAAAGAACATATGTTATAGAACGCAAAGCCTAACACAAATACTTAGAGCACATAAAACAAGCAACACTTATACCATTTTCATACTCTCATACCTAATAATCAAAGTTTCCAAATAAACGAGATCTCATGAAGCATAGCAGTGTTCAAATAGCATAAAGAGGCTCATTTGAGGTATCTAAACACAAACCCATAACTATTCACACAAGATATACATGTTTCGCTTTATTCGAATCACACAAATCAATAAATCTCCTAAATGGTTTAGATATCAAAATCTATTTCAATTGTACCTTAATCGCACTCTAGTGAGTAAAACCCTTCAACTAATTTAACAAAAAACTTAACTTTTATATTATGAACCCCAAAACGTTTTTAATAGATTAAGAGTGATAAAAGGAGTTTTAAGCTAATTGGTTTTACCTAGATAATGTTTAGATATTTTGAATAAGTGTAAGTGAGCGAAATCTGTTAGAAAACTAATATAACCGGCTAAGTTTTCATAAATGGCAAGACTGGTCCTCGTTGTTTATAACAAATTATATTTTCCTTTTAAACTTAGTGTTAAGTCTAATAATAATTCTAGAAATGTCACATTGAGTCCCTCAACTTTGTAGCTTAGATTATAAGACCACAATTCTACCATTTTAGCCCCGTAAAGTTAAATCCAATAACATCTTAAGACCAATTGAGTTACAAATACATTAACTCCTCTTTAATTGATAATCCGTTATTGATAAGGCTTTTTTCCATTTCATTACGCGATGACATTTTAAAAGATCCTTTTTGAAAGAATTTGACTATTTCTCCCCCTCAAATTATTTCCCAATTTATATTTAAAGAGTTGTAGACATTGTTTGAGCGATAAAAATTCTTGAAAAAATATTTTTAGATGAGAAACTAATATTTTAAATTATTTTTCTTAAAACAATAGCATTAAAAACAAGATTTCTCTCATTTACATAAATAAATGCACTGACACGTACATTTATTTAAAATAAGAAGCACTGGTTGTGTTGCAAAATAAACACTGTTAGAACCTAAAATCACCTTCACTTCACCATTTGAACCAAGAAAAATAGAAAGGAGATATGAAGAATTTTAGAGAGAGGTTAGAGAGAGAAAGTAAAGAGAAGAAAAGTGTGGTTGAATTCTTATAAGATGAGAGAAAATACAAATGAACCAACACCCTCTCCACACTTAGAGAGGGGTATTTATAGTTACACCATGAGGCTTACATGCCTATGGGCTTTCTATGGGCCAGGCTCGGGATTACTTGGGATTACTTAGGCTTTAACCCATAACACGTGACCGATTAGATTACATAAAACGAGTCCGTTTACAACATACATGAGATAAAGACCGAGATTAATAATATAATTTGAGGCTAACAATCTCCCCCTAAGCTTGGTTTTTTGAGAGATTCCAAGATTTTATGTTAGACTCGTTATCTTGAGGCCAACAATCTCCCTCGAAGCGAGGCTTCCTGCAAATTTTCAGCTTCCATGTTCATAGACATATTTAAGGCTAACAATCTCCCCTAATGTGTGGTCTTTGAATTTCTAAGGTGAGATCTTGAATCTTGCTTCCATGAACTTCTTGAGATTGCTTTGTCATTGAGTTCTTGAGTCTTTGGTCTTTATTATGTTGTAGTCTTGTTCCTTCATGCTTTGTGATTTTTGATCTTTAGCCTTTGTCATTGTCTTTTGACTTCATCTTTATGTCTGAGATCTTTAAATCTTTATCCTTCAGTCTTGATCGTCTTTGCCATCTTGCGATCTTGTGTCTTGACCAACATGCTCATACTTTGCTTCTTCTTGAAAGCTCTCTAATAATTTCCCCCGAAGCTTGGTTTCTGAGGAGTTATCTTTAATATCAGAGATTGTGGAAGTCTTTGTCTTTAATTCTTGAGCTTTCTTGATTCTTGAATCTTGATGCTTATAGTATGTCTTTGTAGTTTGAGCATGAGCATGTGGTAATGAATCCAACTTCAGATGTAATGAGGCTGCAACACCATCGTTTGTACCTGCATTTAAATGTTAGTGATAAACAGTAGATATGGAGGAATATGGCTTTGTCATTCGTCGAGATTTGGTTGCATTAACCTCCGGTTCTGTAAGGACTATTTTACAGTATAAATACTGTACCTGTGATCAGGTAGGTTTAATTTAGAAGAACCTCATTGACACGGTTTCCAGCTCAAAGTGTTAGATCCTCTAACGCGTAAGCATTAGATTCACCGTACTTACTTGTTCTCAATACCAGAACGTCTCAAAGCAGACAACACGATATGAGTGAATCAGATAGTTACTATCTTTCAGATTGAGTCATCAATTCATTTACTGGAACAAGTTTGATTCACATAGAATCACACCATTGTTTCTTTCCAGTTGACACAAGTTTGATTCATATAGAATCGCGCAAGTCACGTACCAAGAGCTTGTTTAATGTTGGCTCAAGCAGGATTTCTATCTTTACGGTGAATACATAAGTATCACTCAAATGTTTTGGCAAAATCACAAGGATAATGCGAAGGACTCTTGTTAACAGCTTGTGAACTTATTGGTGTTAAACAAGTGTTTGTAATCGAATGTGTCCTAATGAGATTTATTTTATTGATCTCTTGGCTCTTGACTTGATTAGTGTGTTTTGGTTTTAGTACTTGGAGGCTGGAGCAGACTGCCACCTATTCAATATCAAATAACTCAGAGTGAGAAAGTCAATAGAAGTCGTATGTATCTCCGTGAAAAATGAGACAAGTTTCTTTTGAGAGAAACTCAAATGGCTGGGAAGGGTTGTTCATTGCATCACTGGGTCCATGATGTCGTCTTCAATATCAGAATTCATCTTTGTGAAAGCCGATAGATTTGTATTGACCCAATTTCTGCCTAAGGTGTAGGGAGGGTTGCTTTATTTTCACCCTTTATCCATACATTTCTTTTTCATTCTTCAACCCTATCAATTCTTACCTAGACGTCATTACTAACACCTAGTTGTGATTATTCCAGTGTTAACTCAATCTTAGTCAGCATTATTCCTTTAAACTCATTCATCTCCAATCATTCCTAAGGACTGCTATTTCTAACTATGGAGTGTCCTTGGGTAAATCCCTCCAGTTCTGGTTGGATCATAGGACTAATACCTAACCTAACTACCTTATGACTTCAGAATTGTCATGAATTAAGATGTTGTTGGGTATGAGATCATAACCATAAAACCTTTTCCGGAGAGTATCAAGCACTTTGAGTCGATTAGATCACTTATTATTTTCAAGATCACATTTTAATTACATTTCTCCCCTTATTTTCCCATTATTTTTAAATACTAATTCATTTAGTTTTGAAATTATCATTGTGTTAAAATTTGTCATAAAATAAAAATTCTTTGGAGGAAAAACAATCTATTAGCAGAAATTATATGGAACATTAACTTGCTCCCCCCTCATATTTTTCATATGTTTAACACCAAAAAACTGATACTAGTTGTAATATGAATTTAAAATTAAGGGTTAACATTGTTGAAGCACATAATTTTGGAAGATTAGATATGTCCATTGGAAGAATTTCTTGAAAAAATTGTGCTCAACCACTAAATTATCTTATAACATACAATCTATTGAGTAGTCATTATTATTACAGATTTGTTATTAAGATATTTTTGATAATGTTTTGAAATACATAAGAAATGTCGTGAGATGATGTATCCAAAATCATTAAAACTTTATTTGTGAAAAAAACTCCTCATTCAAACATTAATCATTTAAAATGACACCAAATGTAGAAGAATTGTCTTGTAAAACTTTATGAGGGATGGAGTGTTGAACATACATAATTTGAAAGATTTTGAATTGTCATTGAGAAATTCTTGAAAAATTGTGTTCAACATTTTGAAAAACATCATGTTAGAAGACTTCTCTTCTAACGTTAAGGATAAGCGCACTGAAACGTACACTCTCCTTTATTGTTCGGGTCCGAAGTTTCAATCTAAGAGACAATTACAAGTATTGAAGAAAAATTTAGAAATACATGTTTTTGAAAGCATTTGAATCTCTGCTCGAATTTCATTTACACACCACGTGGTCAATGTTATCAACATTTCTAAGTACGTAAATGTTATTGATTCCAAGAGACATATCGAGAAGATTCTTTTTTGTGAAACATTTTGATTTTTTGATTTTGTATTTTCTTTTCTGTATTTGTCTTTTTAAAAAATATTTACGTGTTGATCTCAACATTGTTATGGGATGGTGTGAATAGTTATTTCCAACTCTTGTGTGATGTAGTTGTCTAGTCTGCTGAGGAATAAACTTTTGAAACCAGCTTTGAACTAGACGGTTCATTGATGTGGTCGTGAATTCCGAGTTCTGAACTGTTATGATCAGAAGTCATTGCTTGTTCATCAAAACATAATTCCTTGAAGCCTTGGTTTCTGAGATATCAGTCTTTTCAGCAACCAAACTCTGAGTCCTTCCTTTTTAGGATTGAAAGATGTACATGTACTTAAGTTAAGAGTACATGCACTGACATCAAGAGTTTGTTCGCATTCATATGGGTTAGTGGTATCTTCATTTGTACTATTTTCTGGGTTCTTTGTCAACTTTCGGTTGTGCTAGGTGTGAATATCTTTTCCAGTAGGATCACCACCTAAGACAACTGTTTTAAATTTTTACCCGTCGGTTTCCACCTAAGACAAGATTATGAGTCAGTGTTTTCCTTGCACAACAATGTTCTTTTTGATTGAAACACCTATGTCCTTTTAGGTTATGTCTTTCTGGTTTCTTTGCAACACTTATTTGCTCTACGGGTTTGTATCTTTTTGTTGTCTTATTGGATGGAACCTTAGCACGTGAGTTGACTTTATTCAACAATTTTGTTACACAAGAATCATGATTTGCATTAAAGACACATTTTCTGACTGTCGAACATACAAAATGGTTAGAGTCAGAATAAACTTTCATAGAGTCGTAGGGTGTTCTGATATGGGCACAATATTTGTCGTTACGTAACTAGTCTTAGATGCAGGCCAATTCCCAGACTTTTGGTTATCGATCCTAGGTTTTGGTATGCTCCATTACTCGGGATTTGTGATATAGCAGAAGGCATTCACACTTGGTCTTTAATTCCTACCACCGTTCTTGGTTATGTCTTTTTTCTTAGCTTCCTCTAGGTAGTGATTATGAACCATGTCATTTGAGTTATACCTAGATGAGCTAGGTGCAATCATGTGATGAGGTTTTGTAGAGGCAACTTCTCTTTCCTTAGGCAAATAATGTGTAGTGACTGGTTTTGACAAATCATTATTGACATCAACTTGGGAGGCAAACCGTGGCTTTGAAATTCTAGGTCGTTCAGACTTAAACGCAGTCGGTTGTCTAACAACGATTGGTTTCTGTGTGGTTGTAAAACCGGTTTCCCTAAGATTGATGATTTTGCAAACTTAGTATTCACACTATTTCCTGTTAATTTTCTTAACTCATTTTTTAATGCTGCAATTGCAAATCCTTTTTCCTGAAGTTAAGCTTTGAACTCAGCATTTTGAGCAATCAAAAAGTTGTATGCCTTTTATATTCTCATTTTTTCTTAAGTAATTTAGCCTCTTTATGTTCCAATTTGATGTTTATTGTCTCAATGACGCTATGTCTTCTTTAATCTTGGCTTCATTACTTTTTACTTTCAAAAATTGACCATGTTGTCCTTCTTTTAAAGCTTGATTTTGATATTTAAGTTCAAGATTAACACAATGTGCTTCCATTCTTGAAAAATCTTTTTGAAATTGGGCAACGGTCTTTTTGAGACAAATATTTTTAGATTCGAGGGATTGATTTGAGAGTTCAGTTGTCTGGTTATTAGTTAATTTAGCAGGCAAAGGACATGTGTCATGACATTGTTCAGCATGTCAACCTCTCTTTTATTATTGAATTCAGGTTGCTCAGTATGCTATTGTCCTATAGCAAAAACATTGATTTCAGCAGTCGTTTGTACCTCAGCCTTTGGCTCTTCATCATATATGGGTCTGATATCTGCATCATCAGCATACATCATTCCCTGATTTGCTGCTTGTATCCTGCTCTTTTGATTTTGTCCCACTGCTTTTTGTGTCAACCAAACTAGCATCCAATGCTTTACTCGTATCAACCTTTTCTTCTGTTGTCTTCATATGTCTTTCATTCACCCAGCTGTCATACTCTCTTTTATGTAGTGCTCTTTTATCAATCGACTTCTTAACAGATTCCATGTATTGGATCAGTGTGTCATGGAATTCTAGAATCGCGAGTTTAGTGTATTGTAGAAAGTAGTTGCGTGTCATTACAACATATTCATCATCCAAATAAATCCGTGACTTGATGAACATCTGAAACTGTGTCTCGAGTACTTTAAAAGCAGCCATGGATCTAATCTCTTGAAATTCTTCGTTATCCAGTTGCTTTTCTAGTTAATCCATGTTAAGGAACATTGTGCCTGTGAAAGTCTCTACATCTTTACCAAAGAGTGTCGCAAATGCACATTTGAATCCAGACTCGGTTCGAGTTCCTTTTAAGTCGTTGTTTGAAAGAAGTTTGAGGTGTGAATGAAGTTTTCGAAAAGATACCATGCAACTTTCTTTTGTTTTGTCTTGAATTCGTTGCATTTGTGGTTCTTCCGAATTCGAACACGAAGATAAAATATCTTTCGTTTCCATTTTGTCGTGATGTGAAGTGAAAATGATTTATAGGATCTTAAGTAGGTAAAGTGATTGTTGTTGTGGATTGAAATCAATTAACGTTCACGGGATTTTACAAAATCAAGAAGAAACCATGAATGAAAAATTAATTGTTGTTGCTGAAATCGTTGTTGTTGTTGTTGAAGTACGTGAGCTTTTGTAACGATTAATGAGCTTAAAACGATAACCGGTGCACAAACTTTGAACTTTAAATGAGAAACGGTTGATTAAAACACAAATAAGGACTAACGGTGCACAAACGATTCACTTTGGATGATTAACGGGCTGAATTATAACTTGTGAGGACTAACGGTGTAAAACTGTTTCAACAATGAGGGTAAATAAGCCAATAAAGGACGAATGGTGAATTGGCTTTAAAGTACAGGGACCAAAAGTGTCAATTTTGAATTAAGTTTAATAAAATCAACTTTTCCCTCCTAATTCTTTTTTCTTCGTTATGAAATTTTATATATAAAAAAACAACGATTATGTTTTTAAGCTCGCGGACTCGTACGATTGTTGTCGGTGAAAAATGAATATATCACGTTGATCGAAAATGAGTCACGATCACAATGGTGTATGTCTTAAGTCCCGTCGTTTAACGTCACACGAAACGGAAAGACCAAAAATGTCTTAAAACGTGAGATTTTGTTTCCTTGAAATTGGTAAATCGGTTCCTTAAGTGATTGTGAGTTGTTCGTTCTATAAGTTGTTCAGTTCCAACACTTGTGAGTTGTTCGGTTTAAAATTCTTGTGAGTTGCTCAGTTTATGAAAATACAAGTTGATCGGTTGATGAGTTGTTCGACTCACAAGGTTGTTCGGTTCCAAGGTTGTTCGATTCAACAGAGTCGAGTTGTTCGGTACACAATAAAAATGGGTTGTTCGGTATCAAAGAAAATGAGTTGTTCGGTATCAAGAAAAATGAGTTGTTCGGTATCACAAACAACCAAAACGTAATGTCGTCCTTTGTCTTTCCGTCCTTGCGTTTGTCTTCTTCAAAAAAAAACCACCAAAAACCAATGTCCTTGTATGCTAAACTTGTGGATCTATGTCTCTTGATTTGTTTGAACCGTATGGACCACAACGAGCCAAGAAATAAGCTAGCCAAAATAAGCTTTGAAAAAGCTTTACAAATAAGCTTGTAGAAGCTCTTAATAAGTAATAAGCTGCGGAAAAATTTAACCACAAAAAAAACTACAAACGATTCATAAGGAGAAGTTGTAAGCTTGATGTGTTTACAATAAGCAAAAACTCAAAATTGTTTTAATTTACAAACCAAAACACACCCTTATAACAGTTATACACTGTTTGATGAAAAACATGTGTTGGCCTAACTTTGTGAATTTTTTATAGTAGCCCAAAATCAAAAGTTATAAGGAAATAAAGATTTTGAAAACGAAAAATATCTGACGAATGAAAATAGGTTACGTAAAGAAGAAAAAAATAAGTCGAATGTTAAATAAGCCAATAAGCCTTTACCCAAAAAAAAACAATAAGCCGAACCAAAAAGCTTAAACATGAACCACAACGAAAATACTAAACCCACCCCGTGACGAGTGATACCAAATGTTGGTAACCCAATATCACTTTCACTTCATCATGGATACAAGAAAAAATAGAAAGGAGAATGATAAGAATTTTAGAGAGAAGTTAGAGAGAGAAATAAAGAGAGAAAATAAGAGAGTGGTTGATTACAAATGAAAAATTACAAATGAGACCAACACCCTCTCCACACTTGGAGAGGGGTATTTATACTTACATCATATGGGCTTTGTTGGGCCGAATGGTATTTGTTTCTTAGATCGAGCTCGGGATTACTTTGGACCTTAGTCCAAAACGCGTACAATATTAGATTAAATGAGCCTGATTCCCGTTCTAGCCTATTACAACATTTAATATATAAATGACCGAGACCTAATATTCCTAATGAACGAACTTCTTGTTCGACTCAATATTTTTTGCGGCTAACACAATCCATCTAGTCCATCGGTATCCATCTCCTTTGATCAAGATGCACCACTGGGAAATCATTCCCCCATCATCTTCGGATCATCAATCTTCTTCAGTACATCATGGTGTTGCAGCTGGCCATTCTTTTGAAGTAAATCCTTTTGCTCCAGCTAATCACGAACCCTTTGTTAATATATTTGCTCTAGACCCGAGCTCTGAGGCATCATCATCTAGGGAAATTTTGATAGCCGAATCCAACCAATCCACTCAACCTCATGAACATCTTCGAAAATGGACCGACTCCCATCTGATTGATAATATTATTGGGAACCCTTCTCGACCTGTATCCACCCGTAAACAGCTTGCTACCGATGCCTTGTGGTGCTTCTACAATTCTGTACTATCGAAAGTCACTGAAGATTGTTGGTTTGAGGCCATGCAAGAAGAAATCCATGAATTTGATCGACTGCAAGTATGGGAATTAGTACCACCTCCGGACTGTGCCATGATTATTGCTCTCAAGTGGATATACAAGGTGAAACTTGACGAGTATGGTGATGTGTTAAAAAAACAAGGCACGATTAGTAGCAAAAGGATATCGTCAAGAGGAAGGTATTGATTTTGAGGAATCCTTCGCACCAGTTTCCAGACTTGAAGCAATCAGAATCTTCATTGCTAATGCTGCCATAAAAACATGACGGTCTATCAAACCGATGTGAAGACTGTATTTTTAAATGACGAGATTAAAGAAGAAGTCTATGTCAGCCAACCCGAGGGCTTTGTTGATCCAGATCATCCGAATCACGTCTATCGTCTGAAAAAGGCACTTTACGGCTTGAAGCAGGCACCATGGGCGTGCTATGACACTTTGTCGAGGTTTCTTCTAGCTCACGGATTCTCCAAGGGTGTGGTTGATCCAACTTTATTTATTCGGACAACAGGCAAACACACTCTTCATGTTCAAATATATGTTGATGATATTATATTTGCCTCGACTGATCCTAGAGATTGTGACCATTTTTTCTTCTAAATGAAATAGCTCTAAATTCAAGGATGTGAGATGGGTCAAATGTCCTTTTCTTAGGTTTTACAAATTTCTTCTAAATTTCTTCAGATTTCTAGAGGCTTTTATAAAACCAATCTAAATATGCTAATGAAATTTTAAAGAAATTTGATTTTCATAAGAGTGACCCTGTAAACACTCCTATGGTGGAGCGATCAAAACTGGATGAGGACCTCTCCGGGATCCCTGTTGACCAGACCGTATCGCAGTATGGGTTTGGATCCTCTGATGATGTATCTCTCAAAGCCCAGTGAGACGTTGACCTGTTTTTTTGCGTGTGAGCATGTGTGCTAGATATAAATCATAAGAGCCCACTAAAAGCACCTCTGATGCAGTTAAAACAAAAAAACGGTCTTCCGCCGCATGGCACTAACCCACTACCCAGATGCAGATGATGCAGGTTGTCAAGACAAACAAAAACGAAGAAGCACCTCTGGAAGTGCACAAGTTCCTTGGTGATAAAGTTAGTGAGTCTGTCATCCAAAGAAGCAAACTAGCACATCTATCTAATCTATCTCCTCTTCAAAACAGAGCTGAATACATTGTTATGTCTAGGATCGTCACAATTTTGTGATGAGGTCTCAGTGTCAGAATTATAATGAATGGCTTTTGCATACAATCAAGTACCTTCCTGTATTTGTGACAACAAAAAGGTCATAGCTCTCTCTACTACAACAATGTCCAGACGCTCGGGATCTAAACACATCGACATCCCCGCCAATCATTTTCATAGAGAACAAGTAGAGAATGGAGTAGTTGAGTTGTATTTTGTGAGGATTGAGTATCAACTCGCGGATATCTTCACTAAGGATTTGCCCAGAGAACGATTTGAATTCATTTTCCCGCGGCTTGGCATGAAGTGTATGAAGCCAGAGACACTCAAACGTCTTCAGGATGACAAGGACGAGTAATGGATTTGCTTCATGTATCCTATATGTTCATTTTTTTTAAAACCACAAAGAAAATACAGAAATATAAAACCTACAAGAACCATAAAAATCAGAAAATAGAAAATACCAAAAAAAAAAGTTTTTCAAGACATGTCTTCCGTTTATCGATAACATTTACGGACCTAGAAATGTCATTCAATAATGACACGGGTCATTAAATGAAGCTTCTAAACGAAGTGTCCAAAACCTTTTCAAAAACATGTCTTAATAATAATATGGCTTGCTTATTATTTCGGATATGCCAACCCGGTGTTCCCAAATGACAAAGCTCGTACGCCAAAAAAGAACGGCTGTTTCTAACAACGGTGATTAAAGTTCTCCCAGGCATGATATACTTCATATCCGTTGCACCCTCCGATCTAAATGTACGCTTCAGTTCAATATTCTTAGATAAAAAGAGAACCTTTTCTATTTTTTATATCAAATAATTTTCTATCTACGATTCTTCAGGAAATTATTGTGGTCTCACCTCCGTAGAAAATGTTGTTTGAAAAAATTAAATAATCGACTTAAATTTCTCAAAAATTTAGAGCACTCAAATCAACATGGGACTAACAAGCCTTTTAAAATAGACAACGGGTCATTGATTGAGGAGGAGAGCGTTTTTAAATTTATGACATCCAACAGTGTAACATCCGGAAATTTTTCTCGAATTTTAAAAATGACATAATTTTTGTAAATAAACCCTTGACTTTTTTTTGTGTCTGACCTTCACTTTTTTTGTTTTTGGCTTTTGGTCGTTTGTATTGTCACATAAAAAGCAATACCGCGAAACCGTAAAATTTTTGGAACATATTTAAAAATATAAAATCATATTTATTTATTACATCTCCTCATTTGCAAAGTTATTTTTAACTTATTTGACTTGAAAACGAAAAAAGGATATATGTTAATTCCTAGAGCTGATTTTATCACAAAAAACCGGACAAACGACCCACTAAAAATCACGTTTTCATTATTCGGACTCTAAAAAGCAATTTGATTAAAACGATATTCCGACAACTTTTTTAGTTTTGACCGAGACTCCCGAAAACAGTCAGCAAAGTGACTGAAATGCCATCTCGCAAGAATTATAGACACAATAAAATAATTAAATTATATTTAATTAACACTTTTTATTAAATAAAAATATTTAAAATAAATTATCATACATTTATAATTCATGTGACAGTTTAGTTGAAGACGCAAATATTCAAGTAAAAGATCATTTTGCGGACAAAGTTTATCAGTAATATACAAATAAATAATAAACGTTTTAAATAAATTGATAGAAACGTTTATGAAAATTAGTCGAGTGAATACTCATTTTTTTTTTTTTAACCGGAAAAATGATATTTGGAAAACAATTGGCGCAAGTTTTCGGTCTTGAATATCGACGTGTAACTAGTTCAAACGAGTCCCGAACCGATAGTTATCAAAACTATATTAAAAATTTACACAATTAACCCTGGACTATTTGTAAGTTGTCACTTTTTTTAATAACTTTTAATATATATATGAAAATTATTAAATTTTTCTTTCTCAATTTTATATATATAACACACACACACATCTCCCTCTTCTTTCCTCATTTTTTTTTTTTCAACCGGCGACCACCACCTGCCGTAATCCCGGCCCACCCGCCACCACCTCCTCCGCCAGACCGAAAACTTTATTTTCCGGCGAGTTTTCCTCCGGCCCGAGTTCAAAGAACGTTCCTCAATAATCACCCGATCTATCACTTCCACCATAGCACGCCGTTCGCCACACATAACGCCACCAAACCACCTGCCAGAAACCCCCCCCCACCGCTACCGCCACCCAACCCCGCTGTCAACACGACCACCACACCACCACCACCATCATCATCATCATCCTCATCATACCATCATCGTCACCATCACCTCGTCAGACCGATCACCACGCCAACCATCTCCACCGCTACGCACCACCATTCTCATTCCACCATCACCACCACAGCCCGAACCACCATGATGGTGTTTGTGTTATGTGGTGAACCACCAGCAGTGGGTATGGTTTGGTTTCGGGTGGCTAAAAAAAAACCCCCGAGCATAGGTCGCGTCGGGTTTTTATATTAAGCACCAAGGGTGCAGTTTCGTTTTTCCCTTTATTCTCTCTTTCTTTACCACAAAGGGCGCGTTGTGGTTCTACGCCCAGCCCACATAGGGACGTTTTTGGTTTATAGGAAAAAACCCGAACAATGGCTTTTATTGCGTTTGTTTCGGGTCAGCCACAAGTCGCGTTTGGTTTATCAAGAAAGCACATTGGGTGCATTCGGTTTGGGTTTATCACAGATTAAGGTGCGTGTGGTTGATTGAGAAGACAATTAGGGTGCGTTTGGATGTAGGTTCAGATTAGGGTGCACTGGTTTTTATATTCCACGCCAGATTAGGTCTTGTGGTTTAGGGGTCAGAAAACACACAAAGGGTGCGTTTGGTTGGCTGTATAGCACCGAAGGGTGCGTTTGTTTTAGTATAAACACAATAAGGGTGCGTTTGGTTTGGCTGTGTAAATGAAATGAGGGTGCATTTGGTTTGTGGGTTACGCCCCGAGAGGGTGTGTTTGGCTGTTTAACAGCTAGGTGCGTGTTTGGGTGAGCAGGAAACCATTAGGGATGCGTGTGGGTTTAGAGAAGACAACAAAGGGATCCGTTTGGTTGGTTTAGCAGAAATAGGCGCTTTGTTTAGAAGAGCGAAACAACATAGGGTGAGTTTGGTTTACAAAAATGGACTCATAAATATATTTCAATATTTAATAATAAAACCGGATATAATGGTGGTTTAAATTGGTTAAATAATGTGATTAGTTATTATTTTCGGATATATTATATTAGACCCGTAACGGACTTATAAAATAGAAACAATGACAATAACTAATAAATACACTTGAAATTTACTTTGGAAAAATGTTATTCTATTTAAATTTGATTTTTGGAAGGTTGATTGGGCAACAAAGTCCTCCTCGACTTGGATCGTTTTAATAAAAACGGAAAAGTCATGGCGAAATTTTATATAAATTTCTAATATGTAGTAACGATTCACTAAAGCTCTATATTTAGAAACCAATAACAGGGACTCAAAGTTATATTTTAAAAAAGATAAATAATTTGTATTATACAATAACCCGACCAAAAACGAACGAAAACTAAACTTTTACAACAATGGAACAACTATTTTATAGACACGAACCCTCGAGGAAACAAATAATAAATTATAAAATATTATTTAATTATTTTATAAATTGTCGAGCTAGAAGATAACAAAAAATAATTGTTGTAAAAAGCTTAAAATATTAAAAAAAACATCGTTTAAAACTTAATTAGTAATCTTAAAACTACTATTACGTTTATCAAAAGAAAAGAACTTTTTATTTAATTAATGGTGATTTCAGAAAACGGTCAAACTAATTGGTTATATTTACTCACACTTCTTATAAATAATACATTGTAACAAAGTATTAATAAACATTCCATTAATAATCTTTAGATTGTTTTTCTTTATTATATAATCACGATAACGAATTATAATACTTTTTCAATTTTTTTCATATTGTAATATATACGGGATATAATTACATTACTTTGCGTTACTTTCGATTTATTTATTTAATCAACCACCAAAACTATTACTAAACTTGAAAAGCTAAATATCTTTATCTTTAATCAACGTTCCGCGTTTGACCGTAACTAAATTCATCGGAAGCCCAAATACATTATCCCAAGGCTAAGTGGTACTTTTTTTTTTTTTGGGGGTAAAGGGATTACTTAGCTGTCTAAGATAAATCGCAACTATCTGATCCGAGCCGTCCGGTCTTTTTCTTTCCCGTTTTGTGCTAGTTCTTAATAATATGTGCAGTTCCTGCAAATCGATCCTAAACAAACATCAAGTGAGTTTATTAATAGCCCCCCCCATGTTTTTTAACTGGTATTACATATATGTTTGGGTGGAGAACATGCTTGTTACAATGCATTTACATGGTTGATTTACAAATTAGGTTTACATATTTATTTATATATCTCGCGATGAGATACAATACTTGGTCTAATTTTTTTGAGGCGAGATACACTCGCAAAAACTTGTTTATTATTATAAACACCATATGCATATCTCACTCCACGGTGAGATACTACGTTGGTTTTTACTTATATAGATGCAACAACTATACTTTTACTCGAATGATTATGGATTAGCTTAGGTTGCATGAACTGTAATCACTTGGAGGGTGAGCGCGAATGTTATGAAATAGATCTATTCGGGATTGACAATCCTTGTTCGGGTGATTAGCTATCACTGGGCAAACGAACGTTATAACATGTCGGAATAAAAAATAAACGATTTGTATGTTGAGTCTTCAGGGCCCAACAATTATATACACATGACCTATTTTTCAGATGGCCCGTGTGTTTCTTGGAGGGGACACCTATGATGGGTACACATTATTTTCATTAATTGCCACGGGTGTTCTTGGAGGGAACACCTACGATTGGTACACTCTTATTGTGCCTTGAATAAAGTGGCATACATAAAAGTCTACGTCGCAGTTTCATGAATTTAGAGTAATTGTAATCATGGTTTTATATTCACGTGGATATTTACACGTGCCATTGAATAAAAGTGGCAATACATACTTGAAACATTTTGGTGATATATAATATAAATATCATACATGCTTTGAACAATTGCGGTCCAATGTTCATACTACATTTTTGTGACTATTTGGGGTTTGAAATGGCATGCATTTATTTTACACCACGCTCTTATTTATATTGACATCCAACAACATGCATTTTGAGGGAACATACAAGGTTTGAAACTGTCATACACACTTTAAACACCAGAACTTCGAACAACAATTATACCTTAAAAAAAACAAATCTCTATGAACTCACAAACATTATGTTGACACTTTTTAAAAGCACGTTTTTCTCAGGTGAATTAGATGCTTTTGGCCACTTGATAGTGCACTGGAGCTAAATTTGACACGATATCATTCATAGATTTCTCGTACTTACATAACAAATGAAAATTAAATATCTCGTTGGCTTTTTATCAAGCTTTTTCATTATAAGCAATTATGGGAACAAAAATGTTATATCAATTTCAAGGAAATCAAACGAGATTACTTTTCAAAAACGACACATAATAGAGGTCGTTCTCTTAATCTCTCTCTCCTTGTATCTACCTAAGCGGCTGTTATTATGAAGTAACGCCCCAGAACACATTTAGGTTTAGCCCTTGTTGTTGTTTTCTTCTATTTCTTCTTTATAAAACAACTTTCTCTTTTGGCAACTTTAGTCCTTTGATCTTTAAAACTTCTAATGAACACTTGAAACTTTGCACACTTGACAACTTTGGCCCTTTGACTTGTAATTTGGCTTTTGACTTCCTTTATTTCTTTCTTTGACTGAGTTTGACTGTGTCGGGCTGATCCGGCTGTGATTTCTGGCTGATTTCTTTGTCTTGCTCTTGACTCTTTGTCTTTTTCCCGTTTCTTGTCGGTTTTTGATCGTTTTTGCTTCTTTTTGTCTTTTCAATCCTTACCTGCACAATTGGACACAAAAGCACACATTTTCTATTCTTTTGGCATTTTATTAGCTTTTATTTGGCAAAATCCCGGGTAAATTAGTATACAATTAAGCAAATATCAGTCATCAAATCTATTCACAGTTCTAATGGCTCTATTGATTAGCCTCCCCCGACATGTATTAGTTGTTTTATTTGGATCACGATCCATAAAGAAGATGCTAGTCTTAAATCTAAGGGCGTGGATCTTTTGGGTTTTGAAAAAAAGTAATTGGTACTCATAATAATTCTAACTTTTAATTTGGTACGACAAGTGGTTGGGTGACGTTTGATTCAAAGTGAATTTTAGCAGGTCGTTTAACTTGGATCTTCAAAAGGATGCTTTAGTTGCGCAAAAGTTCCAAAATCCAAACTTTACGGTTTCTTTTTGAAGACGTTCTAGAGGAGGTATTAAAGAGTATCAATTCCAGGAGCTCTCTTTCTTTCTTTCTTTGGTTGTTTTATCCTCTTCCAACGCTCGTTGGTCTTGGACGTTGAACGGTCATGGTGATTTTCGGTTAAATCGGCTAGGGAAGAGATAGATAAGCATTTGCTCGTTACCTCTTCCTCCTCTACGAGATGGTCTACATTGCTCCCTGTTAACCTCAAAATATTGAGTTGAACAAGGAAGCTTTGGTCATTTCATTGTAATAGGCTAGAAAGGAAAACCAGGCTCGGTTAATTAATCTAATCTTGTATAAGTTACGGGTTTTAACCCAACCAAACTCGAGCCTGATTCGTGTTAAAAGTTCTAGGCATGTCACTTAGACTAGGAACTATAAATAACCCCTCTCCACAATGGAGAGGGGTTGGTTGTCGTTTGTAACTCTTCTCCTACTAGTGATAATCCAGCCTTCTCTTCTACTTTCTTATTTCTTTCTATCTCTAACATCTCTTTAAAGTTTTTTCTTTTCTCTCTTCTCTTTTCTATCTTATTCTCCTAGCTTATTTCTTGTATGGTTTTTATGGAAGTGAAGTGATTATTGGTCCTGACATTTGGTATCACGAGCCTCGGGTGGGTTTAGTGGTTTCGTTGTGGTAGTGCTTATTAGACCTTATTGGTTAGGATTAAAGGGTTTATTTTTTATTCCTCTTATTATTTAGGATAGAAACTGTTTTTATTTTACGGTATATATTTCTAGTTTCATAGGTTTTAGCTTATTTTATCATTAAAAGCTTTTTCTTTCTTTCATAAAATCTAACTAGCCTTTTTGTAGCTTATTCGTTATCCACATCTTATAATAGCTTAATATAGCTTATTTTGTGTCTAAACGTTTTCTACCTTATTAAGGATTAAACATAAGTTTTAAACGAAAAAGTACAAATCTTTTATTCCAACTTATTTGCAAGCTTTATTCGTGGCTTTCTACTTAGTAAAACAGCTTATTCGAGAAGTTTTTCTAGGCTTTTCGTTAGCTTCTTCCCCGCGAAATAACAAAAAGTGTCCGTGGAATATAGAAGGTTACAGGTTTCTTGAATCCCGCGGATTATAGTCGAGTGTCCGCGGATTATCGAAGGTTACAGGTGTAGATTTTACCCGCGGAATATTGGCTTATCTGTTTTATACCCGCGGAATACACATTGCTAACCCGTGGAATACAGATTATTAACTCCCGCGGAATACCTAACTTACAGGCGGAATACCATCTCAAATCCCGCGGATTATCTTCAAGTGTCGGCGAAAAACATTCAGGTTGCAGGTTTTGAATCCCGCGGAATACGGTTTCAGTTTGAAGGCGGGATACCAAGTATGGTTTTTCTAATTGAAACCGGGATACTAAGTATTGTTTTTCTGAATCCCACGGAATACAGTTTCGTTGTCCGCGGATTACACAGCTTCTATTGTCTTCTCTTCTTCATAGAATACAGTGGTAATGGATTAAGCGGCGGTTTAGGGTTTATGTATCATCCGGAAATTTTCGAAATTTTAAATGACTATTTTACCCTTTGACTTTTTGGGTCTGACTTGACTTTTTGACCTTTGGTCTTTTATTGTCACATAAAAGCGATTACCGCATAACCGGTAAAATTTTCGGAACATATTTTAAATAATAAATCATATTTATTATTACATCTCTCACGTGCAAGTTATTTTTAACTTATTTGACTTGAAAATGAAAAAGATATATGTTATTCCTAAGCTGATTTATCAAAAACGACCCAATAAATCACGTTTTCATTATTCGGACTCTAAAGCAATTTGAAGTAAAACGATATTCCTGACAACTTTTTAGTTTTGACCGAGACCCGAAAACAGTCACAAAGTGACTGAAATGCCCTCGCAAGATTATAGAAACGAGAAAATAATTAAATTATATTTAATTAACACTTTTTATTTAATAAATTAGTCATCATTTTATTCAGTGACGTTTGTTGAAGACGCAAATATTCAAATAAAAGATCATTTTGCGGACAAAGTTTATCAGTAATATACAAATAAATAATAAACGTTTTAAATAAATTGATAAAAACGTTTATGAAAATTAGTCGAGTGAATACTCATTTTTATCGGAAAAATGATTTAGAAAACAATGGCGCAAGTTTCGTGTCTTGAATCGACCGTTAACTAGTTCAAACGAGTCCCGAATCGATAGTTATCAAAAATATATTAAAATTTTACACAATTAACCCTGGACTATTTGTAAGTTGTCACTTTTTTTAAATAACTTTTAATATATATATGAAAATTTTTAAATTTCTTTTCATTTATATATATAACACACACACATCTCCCTCTTCTCTCCAAATTTTTCCGGCGACCACCACCTGGTCGGATTCCGGCCACCGGAAAACTTTTCCGGCGAGTTTTCCGGCCGAGTTAAAAAACGTTCCTCATCACCCGATCTATCTGCTCCACCATATCACGCGTCGCCACCACCTGTCACCGCCACCGCGCTGTCAACACGACCACCACACCACCACCACCATCATCATCATCACAGCCACCGCTGTCACGAACCACCTACAACGGTGCGTTCGGTTTAACAGGTTCCACCAAGGGCGCGTTTGGTTTTGATTCGG
>BQNB010014088.1:48769-75855 GCA_026074375.1 Tanacetum coccineum | reverse complement strand
CGTTGATTGTACCCGTACTTTGGGTAAATCAAATGCACTTCATTTGAATCACTATACTGGTGTTTGGCAAAGCACCTGCTGGGGGCAACTTCTTGTGATTATTCTCTATGTTAAGGCTTTGGTGTCATGAGCTTAGATGCAATAATACTATTTTCTATAATAATTGTATTCGTTGCAATTATTACACTTATGGGTGTAACAACGTAACCTACTGTTATGATGACTTGTATTCAAACTGTTTACTATAAACCTACGAATATCACTCAACCATTGTGTTGACCTTTTTAGCATGTTTATCTCAGGTAATTGAGAAACTTATGGCACGGAGTGACATGGACTTGAAGATGGCGAAATTGTTATCATTCAAAACACTATGTTTTCCTGTAGATTTTTGGGACCTCTCTTTTGTAAAACTCTGATGAATAAATGAATGATAACTAAATTTTCTAAAAACGTCTCTTTACGATTCGTTTTCTATGATTATGACTGTTGTACTATGAAATAATACCCCAGATTAGCTTCCGCTGCTATATTTGTAAAAATTGGGGTGTTATAGATTGGTATCAAGAGCCAACGGTTATAGAGAACAAGGTTGAAACCTTAACTATAACTACTTTTCTTTTTTCTAGCCAAGAAAGTCCTCCGTGCCACTGCATTTCCAGAATAGTATGTAAAGATACATAACTATTATACTATTATATAAATAACTTATGTTATTTACCATTGGGCTGTTAACAGAGTGATGTCTTCTCCCAACCACCCTACTTCTGGTATTGAGGATGCTTTTTCCTCTAACTTTCTGGACTATATCTCGGCTTTCCCGGACTATGTCCCAGCTTCACCGGGAAAAACTTATTCTAGCTCTTCAAATAACTTATTTGGCTTAGTTCCAATAGCTTCACCAACTCTGTCACTTTTTCATGATGACCCATTTATGAAGGTCATACATGCATATGATGCTATTCCACCACCAACTATTGTGCCTCCATCTACAATGTTATCACCAATGTTTAATCCTCAAGAATTCTTTCTTCCTGAAGAATTATTGTCACCTAAGAAACAAAGTTGTGACTGATTATCCTCCTCTACTTTTTCCCTACCTCAAGAATTTGAGATGGGAGAAAGCTCTCGTAAGACAAGTATGAAACATCACGAGGAGCAAATTGAGGAAATTCTAAATCATCTGGATGAGCTCTCTCTCGACCGCATTGGGCACATAGAAGACAACATAAAAGGTCTTGGAAAAGGTCGGGTAATCATACAAAAAGATTTTGACAAACTGGAAACTGAACTAAAAAAAGGTTCGTACTCAAATTACTAAACTCTAAAGGAAGTAAATGGGAAATAACAACAAGATTGATCTAGCTCGCTTCTGGATTGTTGATCTTGAACAAATCATCAAGGATATCCAAGATCGTCACCAAGCAGACAAGGAAAGTCTTCTGGGTGCAATCTATGAACTCAAATTCAACAAGGAAGGACCATCGGACTACTAGATTAAATCCTAGTTATAACCTTTAGAACCTAGCCACGGGATGTGTGGTATAAATAACAACACTTGTCAAATTTTAACTATGTACAGTACAAAGACAAGTTGTTCTAATATAATGGAAATCCCGTTATAGTTCATTGTTTCATACTCTTCCTATGTCCTATATTACAATTTCTCATATCTCCGTCTTCATCATTATAAATCATACCGTGACCCCTAGAAAATGAACTAGTCTCCGAGAAATCTAATAAGTCAGATGCTTGTTCGAATTCATATCAAATAAGTATCCATGATTTCAATATCACTATTGTTAAAAATGCTTAAAGTTCAAAAATAAACATTGCATTTTAAGACTTGTGGTATCATTCTTATTACGTGTTATTTTATGTTGATAGAATGCCTCCCAAAAGGACATCAACATCTACAGCACCATCCATGACTCAGGCTGCCATCAGGTAACTAGTTGCTAATAGCATTGCCACGGCTCTAGAAGCACAAGCTGCAAACATGGCAAATGCTGACAATACTAATGGGAGCACCAGACCAAGAGAAACTCCTGTAGCAAAAAGGGGAAACTATAAAGAGTTCATAAGCTGTCAACCTTTCTACTTCACTGGTATGGAAGGAGCAGTTGGACTCATTCGCTGGTTTAAACGGACTAAATCAGTGTTTTCTCATAGCAACTGTGCCGAGGAAAACAAAGTAACATTCACTACTGGTACTCTGACCAATGATGCCTTGTGCTGGTGGAATGCATACGCCCAACCTATTAGGATAGAACAAGCCAACAGGATCACCTAGACTGAATTGAAAAGGCTCTTAACAAATAAGTATTATCCCCGGACTAAGATCAAAAAGATGGAAGACGAATTTTACAATCTAACTGTGAAGGGAAATGATCTCAAGACATATGTAAGAAGATTCCAGGAATTGGAAACCTTATGTCCCACTATGGTGCTAGATTCTGAGAAAATGATAGAAGTTTTCATTGGGGGATTGCCTTGAAGTATTGAAGGGAATGTTACCGCCTCTAAACCTCAAACTCTAGAGGAAGCCATTAACATAGCCCAGAGGCTAATGGATCAGGTAACAAAGCACACTTCAGTGCAAGTGTCAAGTGATCACAAACAAAAGTTTGACGACAGAAGAACTTTCAACAACAACAACTACCGTAACATCAACACCAAAAATCGCTACAATAATTACCAACCACAACAGAAGGCAAGAAGCTGTCAGAGCTTATGCTGCCACTCCAGCTGAAAATAATGGGTATATTATAAATCATCCCTTGTGTAAGAAATGCACCTTGCATCACACAGGTCCTTGCACTGTCAAGTGTAATATTTGCAACAAAGTGGGTCATTTGACTAGAAACTGCAGAAACAAAGGACCAGCTACTGGAATCAATGAGCAACAAGTATCGGTAATTTGTCATGCCTGTGGAGGAAAAGGACATTATGCAAATCAGTGTGAAAAGACAACCAACAACAATGCCGAGGGAAGAGCCTACATGCTAAGGGATAGGAATGCTCACCAAAACCCGAATGTAGTTACGGGTATGTTCCTTCTAAACCAACATCTAGCTAGAGTATTATTTGATTCTGGAGCCGATAAAAGCTTTGTATCCATATCTCTTGCCTTTATGCTAAATATTCCACCCATTACAATAGCTACATTTTACAATATCGAAATGGCTGACGGAAATCTAGTAAGCACAAACACTGTTATTCAAGGTGCAACTCTGACTTTGTTAAATCAACCTTTCAAAATTGATCTTATGCCAATCAAACTCGGTAGTTTCGACATCATCATTGGTATGGATTGGGTATCTAAGTATCATGCTAAAACTATCTGTGACAAGAAAGTCGTCCACATCCCAATCAACGGTGAAACATTAATCATCCGAGGTGATCAAAGTAAAACTCAACTAAGCCTCATATCCTATATAAAAACCGAAAGGTATATATCTAGGGGATGTCAAGTTTTCATAGCTCAAGTGATGGAAAAGAAGTCAGACGATAAACGACTGGAAGACACACCAGTAGTCAAAGAATTTCCGGAAGTTTTTCCTAAAGATCTACCTGGCTTACCCCTATTTCGTCAAGTAGAATTTCAAATCGACTTAATTCCAGGAGCGGAGCTAGTGGCCCATGCACCTTACCGATTAGCTCCTTCATAAATGAAGGAACTATCTGATCAACTTCAAGAATTAGCTGACCGAGGTTTTATTCGACCAAGTACTTCATCTTAGGGAGCTCCTGTCTTATTTGTTAAAAAGAAAGACGGATCTTTATTATCATTTTCCTTCATTACCTTATCATCTGTTCATTTCCAAAATTATATCTCAGTGAGTAGCAAAACTCTCTTACAAATTCACTTTCAATCTGGACATCACCTCATCAGATCTTCCCGTATTCTAAAATTCTCTGTTATATTCTGCAACATAAAAACTAGGGAAACACACAAGAATCTTATACAATGTCAAATGATTTCAATACCACTAGGTTGAAAAATTTTGTACAAAGACTTGTGATAGCATTCTTATTCGATGTTGACTTTTAAAAGTTAATGAATACTCGATTTCTTTTCCCGATCAGAAGTAGCCGCAGCTGAAGCATGCTAGGCCCATATCTACGTCTCCGTAATAAAATGAAGTATTCCATACACTAGTGTTCTAATCAGGATCTGGAGAAATTCCAATTGGCTGTCATCAAAGGTGTCGTTAGGGAAGTAAAGTAAGTAAGTGAGTGGTATGGAGGTAATTATATTCATGGTGGCAACATATTTATTAAATGCATCACCAAGCGGGACTTGTGACCTCTGATCTAACCTAACATAAAATTCAAATTCATGCTCCCAGTACCCCTACATTTATTCATACAACTTTCAACTTACTCCTCTGGACGATTTTTTGTAAGGGGTGACAGACTATAACAACCCCTCAGGAATTTTCATCGAATGCTAAATTAAAAAACTTTTTTTTCTATATATCTAAGTTGTACAGGGAAATTTTCGCTTTATTACATTACTCTGCATTGTCATTATCTCATTATGCAAAGTAACTTGCCATAAAGTTGTAACCGGCACACGAAACCTATTTATCGGAATCCTGTCTTACATATATGTCAAGCAAAACATCATAACATGTCAAGCCCATTTTCATCTTTCCTTTTTACCAATTACAATTTTTCCTTATTGTACATTCGGCAACGTTATATCAAAGGGCTTTAAACGTTATCTATATGCCTTTAAACCCTAATTTATGAAAGATTAAATTCTAACAGTGAATCCCATCAAGCTACTAAAGCATATGTAAAGTAATATAACATTCCTCATTTGAAATATAAAGTCTCTTCAAGTCCAAAGTACAAGTCCTTAAAAGTCATGTACAGGTCATTAAGAATGAATCATTCTAAAATATCGTTTCTCTACCTATGTTTTCATTTTAACTTTCTTACCTTAAACTTGTGTACAAGCTACTACATTCATTAATACAATGTTAAAACCCTAATTATTATATTATATTAGCTTTCATACAAACTTTTACACTCAAAACCTAATTCAAACCCTAAACCCTAAAACGAGCGCTAGTTTCTTAAAAACCATGGACTGTTTCTTGATTTTGTATCCATATGTAAACCTAAACCCAAACTCAAAAGAAGTTGTAATAAACTTAATTTCTCAACATTTCAATCGTATTCCATCACATTTCCATCATTTTCTCTCAATTATACAAGAAATAACCTAGAAAAGGCCTAATTATGCCCTAATTGGAACTTTTGACCCGTTTACTCATTTTTACCCATTTTAAACCTGAACAACCTATCTATTCTTATTGTTAGTACTTAATACAAGTCTTGTAAACAAATAACTGTCATTATTATTCAAATATACACAAAATATAAGCTTGAAAACACTAAAAAACCCTAAACGTGCCCATTTGGACCCGTACACCTTTTTGGCTCATTTCCACTCATTTTATCAGTAACCATGTGATTCAGTACCTTATATGACAAGCACCTCACTTTCCCTAGCTACTTACAATGCACCTCAATATCTTGCTCCTTGGTCACCAAGGCTCAAATAAATATTCCTGTGTTCCTTGTTTATAGTCGCTAGGCAAGCACATGGGTGTTATAGAACACTTCTAGTTTATTCCACAAAAAAAATACTCATCAATAGCCCCCCACTCATGTTCTAGCTTGTGCAAGGTCCAACCTTCAGATTTGCGAAGCTCCTTAGTCACCAAGACTTCATTCGCCTATAAATAGAACCAATAACTCTTCATTTCAAAGCATCCCCCATCTCTTCTTTCTATAACCCAATTGAGCAAAAATTCTTAGCTCCATATGATCCTAAGATCATCTAAAAACATCATTCAAGCAAATATTTGAAGATTTAAAGCCCCAGGAACAAGATACAAGGCGTACGAGTGGAAATACTACCCGAAACGACCCATTTCCACCATTTTTGCTCTTTGAAGCTCAAACCCAGGTTCTGGATGTTCTACTTCTACTTCTACACTCTTTTAATGTTCATATGATCCTAAATATACTCTTGTTAAAGTTTCATAACTCAATTCATGCTCATTTTCCGTTTTGATCCAAAACCGTACACCCAAAACCCTAATTTTATGTTTTTGTTGAATCTATAAGCTAAGCTTGTAAAATATTGTTATAATCTATTCCAATAAGCTTAATTATCATTAAAATAAGTGCTTTGATAAATCATGAAAGAATTTGAGCTTAAAACCCGCGCTTTTTTGTTTTAAAACCCTAATTTGACCCATTTTGCTTCCTAGCTTAACGAATCATTATTTTAAACTTGCATTGTATTAAATCTTCATATTTTAGTTTATTATAACTTACAAATGTCTATTGAAATGTTAAAATAAGCTTGCATGGCAATTTAGACATGTTTTGTAAATATTATCCATGCAAGGGGTATATATGTGTTACTTTCAAAATTATAACTAAAAGAGACTAAAAATGTCATTTTATCAAGTTATAAATCAGGGGATCGATTATGTCAACTTTTCTATAAGTGCAATGTTTACTTCGTATATCTTTTAAAGTCAAAGGACCAAACTCGTAAAAGTGCAAACTCCAAGGGTATATTTTGCCACTTTTCAAACTTAAGGGTCTAAAATGTAACATTTTGCAAAAAAGTATAAAAAACACATTCAAACACATTACAAGAATAACATTTATTAACGCTTTTCGTGCTAATATTTCCCAAGGATATTGCTCAAAAGCTTTAAAAAGATTATATCGTACCACACTACACGGGAGCTTCATATTAAGGGGTTATATCTTGTATCTGCATTGTTGACTGAGTTGTTGGGATTCAATTTTAAGTGCCCTAGTCTCAAACGGTAACTGAATGACTTTGAATTATGATGGCCGAACGGTTGATACATAATTACAAACATTCCAATTCAAACTCCTAACTCTTGAACCATGATTCATATAGTACAATCTTCCTAAGACTTGACATATTTCTATCAGGGTGCTGGACGTGGCTGTCTTACTAATCATTTTTTTATATTCAAACTCTTCCCCCGTTAACGATTGTGATAAGGTCCTTCAGCTTTCATTCTGAAATATTCTATTGCATCTACCCATTCAGGTGAGATTCATAACCGCCTTTACTTTTTACTTTTGATTCTATAAATCTCAAGGGGATACCCATCCTTTGTTTAATAAACTCTTTTTACATCCGTTTATCTTTTATAACACAATGTTGAATTACCTTTTCAAAGACTTAGTGAGTTTCATCAGCCTACTCTTAATTCTTTAATGATTTCATAAACCCGTTAAGGGGGATAAATAGCTCTATACAATTACGAATACTAAGTATTTTTCCAAGATATATGCTAACCTGATATATCATTACAATTGATGTCTAAGTTACTTTATGCCAAAAGTCCCTCATTATCATGGACCATTAATTACTCTTCGGGATAGTGAAACGCACAATATTGTGGTAGACTCTATCGGGTTTAACGAATCCTGTTTGTGTGTTAGCAGGATTAGGTAAACCAAACAAAACTATATTTTGAAATTTTATAGTATATGGCATGTACCTACACCGATGGGCCATTATCTCTTTTCTAATATTTCTATATATATATCACATCATTTTGGGTATATATATACACTAGTCAGTTTGTGTGCCATGAGCTTAGACCAAGACCAAATCAGACCAAACAGACCAAACAAGACAATAACACAATAATACACTGTTACTATGATAATTGTATTCGTTGCAATTATTATAAATAACGGGTATATAATAATGTGCAAAATCTTAACCCAATCCAATTTATAATAATTGTGTTTGTACCAAGTCATTACACTATGACTTGTTATTCAAACAATTTATCAAACTATGAATTTTACTCAACCATTGTCGTCTGATTTTTAGCTGTTTATCTCATGTTATTGAGGCAAACTTACGGCACAGCGTGGGTAACACTGTCAGCAACTAGTTTCCTGATGGCAGCCTGAGTCATGGCTGGTGCTTCAGATGTTGACATCCTTTTGGGAGGCATTCTATCAACATAAGATAACACGTAATAAGAATGATATCACAAGTCTTAAAATGATTAAAGTTCAAAAATAAACATTGTCACAATAGTGATATCGAAATCATAGATAATTCATATCAAATAAGTATCTATGATTTATTTAGAAATCATGGTATGATTCATAACGATGGAGACGGAGATGATGATATAAGAGAAGTTGTTTTAGGATGGATATATCGGTATTATGAAACAACAAGGTATAACGGGATTGCCATTGTATTATATCATGAACAACTTGCCTTTGTACTGTACATAGTCAAAATTTGACAAGTGTTGTTATTTATACCACACATCCCGTGGCTAGGTTAAAAGCTATAACTAGTATCTAATCTAGTAGTTCGATGGTCCTTTCTGGCTGTTCTTGAGTTCATAGATTGCATTCAGAAGACTTTCCTTGTCTGCTTGGTGACGGACTTGGATTTCTTCGATGATTTGTTCTAGATTAGCAATCCTGAAGCGAGCCAGAGCAATCTTGTTGTTATTTCCCATTTGCTTTCTTTGAAGTTTAGCAATTCGAGCATGAGCCTTTTGGAGTTCAGCTTCCAGATTGTCGAAATCTTGTTGTATAATCACCCGACCTTTTCCGAGACCTTCTATTTTGTCTTCTATGTGCTCAATGCGGTCGAGAGAGAGTTCATCCAGGTGATTCAGGATTTCCTCAATTTGCTCCTCGTGACGTTCCAGACTTGTCTTACGAGAGCTTTCTCCCATCTCAAATTCTTGAGGTAGGGCAGAAGTAGAGGAGAATGATTGGTTATGGCCTTGTTTCTTAGGTGACAATAATTCCTCCGGAAGAAAGAATTCTTGAGGATTAAACATTGAAGATAGCATTGTAGATAGAGCCACAATAGTTGGCGGTAGAATAGGTGATTCTTTAGCATAGTATGCATGCATGGCCTTCATATAGGGTCCATCATGAAAAAGTGAAAGAGTTAGTGAAACTATTAGAACTAAACCAAATGAGTTATTTGAAGAGCTAGAATAAGTTTTTCCTGGTGAAGCTGGGATATAGTCCGGGGAAGCCGGGATATAGTCCGGAAAGTTGGAGGAAAAAGCATCCTCAATATCAGAAGTAGGATGGTTAGGAGAAGACATCACTCTGTTAACAACCCAACGGTAAATAACATAAGTTATTTATATAATAGTATAGTAGTTATGTATCTTTACATACTATTCGGGAGATGTAGTGGCACGGAGGACTTTGATGAGAAAAGTAGTTATAGTTAAGGTTTTAACCTTGTTCTCTATAACCGTGGCTCTTGATACCAATCTATAACACCCCTATTTTTGACATATAGCAGCGGAAGCTAATCTGGGGTATTATTTCATAGTACAACAGTCATAATCATAGAAAACGACTCGAAAGAGACGTTTTTAAAAGATAAGTTATCATTCATTATTTCATCAGAGTTTTTACAAACAGAGGTCCCAAAATCTACATGAAAACATAAAGTTTGAATGATAACAGTTTAGCCATCTTCAAGTCCGTGCCACTCCGTGCCATAAGATGTTCAGTTACCTGAGATAAACATGCTAAAAAGGTCAACACAATGGTTGAGTGAAATTCATAGGTTTATAATAAATAGTGTGAATACAAGTCATCATAAGAGTGGGTTACGTTGTTATACACCCATAAGTGTAATAATTACAATGAGTACAATTATTATGGAAAACAGTATTATTGCGTCTAAGCTCATGGCACTCAAACTGACTAGTGTATATATCAATAATGATATATATAAAGATAATGGCCCCCGTGTAGGTAATTGGTCAAATACCAAAGAGTTTTCAAATAATAGGCGTTTGTTACCTAATCGGCTAACACAAACGGATTCAGTCAATCCCAATTAGGCATATTCACAATAAACGTGTTATCACTCGTAGTGATTAATGGTCCCAATGATGTGGTTCTTTTGGGGCATAAAGGACTTAGACAACAATGCAATAATATATGAGGATACAAACATTTAGAAAATACATGTATTCATGTTGATAGCATGTATCCGCCCTCACAGTTATAAAATGAGAAGATTTAAAAGTGAGGCTATAAACTCACCTTAACAGTATACAGAAATCTGATTGATGACAAAAGTATATCAAGTGAAAGTAATGGCTTCGTCATGCAACCTGGGGTGATATGTCAAGTCTTAGTGTGATGGTTTATGTTTCAAAACTTCATAAATTTTAACGTATATCTTTGATTGATTAAATTATGGAAATATTGTATCGCTGTACGGGCTATCATAATCCAGAGGCCATGTAGTATCGTTTGAGAAGCCAGGGCACTTTAAATCGTAAACCCAGCAAACTCGTCAAAACGAAAACTCAAATGAAACCCTTCACTATAAAAACTCCCTAGTAACGTGAAACCGATAAGAATTTTTTAATGTTTCTCAAAGGTAGATTGATGATGAACATTAAGTTAAATAGAATAACGAAATAATGCGTCAGATTTTAGATTAATAACGATAAATGTGTCGGGTTTTAATAAAATCGAGTTTTATAATATTAATATATATTTTTATAATTTATGAAAACAAAATATTAATATTTTTATTATTTTTTGTTCTTGCAAAATTGCAATAATACCCTTGTTTATAAACTTTACAACTTTAGTTCATTATATCTAAAGTAATATATAATTTAAACCTAAACTTTGAAACTTGGCCAAATAGGTCCTTATAGTATTATAATTTAGAATAATGACATTTCAGCCCCTTATTATAAATTTCAGAAAGTTGACAATATATATCCCTAAGCATGGAAATATTTGCGAAAAACAAGTCCAAACAAGCCATGCAAGCTTATTATAGGATTTCAAATATATTTACAGGTTATAGCTTAATAGAATTAAAAAAAAAAAGATGTTCTAAGTATTAAAAAATTAGTTATAAAAAAAGGAATCGTTATCTAAAAAATCAAAACGGTCATTTTTAGGTATTTAATAAAAAACACAGCCGTTGAGAGGATTCAAAGCTTCAAACAAGAGTTTTAAATAGATCTTAAGATATTATAATATTCTAATATAGATTATAAGTTTATAGGAACAAGAACTTAGCTTACTTGAGCTAATATAGGTCGAAATGGGGTTTTTGGTTCCGTACCCTAGTAAACCACTTCAGGGAATTCTTTTTTCTTGATTCTTGCTATATTAAGCTTAGACTTCACTTGATCCTACTTGGTTTGTAATTAAGAACTCCATTGAATGTGTACATGAAATTTGAGGTGTGTTTTGAATGCATGGGGTTCGACCATTGTATAGGGGTTCAAGAACCTTGTTGGCTAAGTTTTTTCTTGGTGGATAAGGGTATAGGAGCTAATGACTAAGGATGGCCACGGTGATTATTGCGGGCCTATGGAGGTGTATCTATAGCAAGGAGGAAGTTTGTGGGGTCTTAGAGGGTCACTGCTAACTGGGGTGGACAAGGAGTGACGCATGCAATACTTGGAGCTTAAGGGTGGTGATAGAGGTGCTTGTAAGCTTCTTGGTGATTTCATAGAGGTGCTAGGATGCTTGCTTGAGGTGCTTGGTTGCACAAAATGGGTAAAAATGCAAGAAAAGGGGTCCGGGATCATTGTATTTGGCTAGGGTTTACGTTTTAAATGTGGGTTTAGGTTTAAGGATTAGGATAGATTAGTGGTTTAGGATTAAGGTTTATGTTATGTAGTAGGATTAGGATTAAGATTAGATTAGTTTTAGGTTTTGGGTTTAGTTTAGGTTTTAAATGAAATTAGGGTTTTAGGGTTTTAGATAGTTTTAGAATAACATAGGGGTTAAAGTCATCAATTAAGTGCTTTTACCTAGCTAAACTGGTAGTAAGAAAACTAGGAATGAATTTGAGTAAATGACCTAGTTTGACTTTCTTGCATTATTGACTTATACAAAGACTTTATGGTGTTTGTAACATTGACTTGGAGGGAAAATATAATTTCAAGAGGTGGGCTTGTATACTTGTACACATGCTTTCTAAAGCTTACACAATTCATTTTATATGTAAAGTAATACATATAATTAGGGTTTTGATATAAACGTTTACGTTTAATGCCTGTTTTGATATAACGTTTTGAAAAGTATATTAAATAGATAATGTACTTGGTAAAAATGATATTAAGATATAGACTTGTCATATTAGGATGTTTACATGGTGTAAACATAGATAGAGATGACATTGATAGAGGTTGCGTGAGCTCGTTTACATTAGAGATGCAAGTTACGTTGCATAATGAGATAAAGCAAAAAAATTCCCTGTAAAAAGGTGGTATATAAAGTGAATCTAATTTAATAGATGGATATTACATTGATGAAAATTACGGGTTGTTATATGCATGCTTACACACCTTGACCATGTTTGACTAGCTCTTAAACATAGATAATGAACCATGATCCTAAAAATTTAAAAACCATGGTCCTTGTGGCTTGCCTTTGCCGAACACACCCACACACATACTTTGGTGTGTGTTGGTTACTTACTTGGACATGTGGTCACCCAAAACCCTAGTTACTTCCTATATAAACCTCACTTGTAGAGATTTAGGTCTTCCATTCATTTCATAGCCTCTCAAAAATTTTATATCTTCTCTCTTTCTTTCTTTTGGGTTTCGGCAAACAAACACTCCTCTTTATGGTTCCATTTGATTTTCTTTGCAAGATCCAATGCATACTAGGTTTCATTTCTAAGGTTTTCTAAGTGTTTACCATTATTGATTCATTGAATTCAAGGGTTTATTTCAAGATCTACAAATAGGGGTTGTATTAATTGGGGTTTTTTAAGATCCAAGTCTTTCCATCATCTTACTCGTATACTCTTAAGCATGTCTTATTTGTAAGCTTAACTTAAACTTTTATGCTATCATTTATACTTTCATTTAATATTTACTCATGTTCTTGCATAGATCTATAAAGTTCTATGGTGTTTGTGTTAATTTTTCAAAAAGAAATGAAATGGGTATATTAAACAAGGAAACTTTCATAAATCTTTTATGCAAATATTGTGTGTAGGGTTTATTTTGAGGTTATTAGACAGTTAGGAATGTTTTCATTAGGCGTAAAGGTGATTTTTGGAGAGCTCGTTTCGAGTAGATAGATTTTCATATATTGTACACTAAAATCGGACTTAAAACGGCCAAGTTATAGCCAAATGAAACTTAAAACATTTTTCGGCAAAATAGTTAATGTAGGTGCTGATGTGAATAATAAAATGAGTTTTCGGATGCTTTCGGGATGATTTGAGCTTTTAAAACACTAGCGAAACATATAGTATCACCTACATATTAATTAGGACCATTAGAAACGTCATTAACATATTTTAGGGAAAGCGTTAAGGTTACTAAAAATAGTAAGTTTAGTGAATATTAGCAAGGTAGACATGAAAGTTAAACGTTTAGGTTTCTATAGTGCATTTAAGGAAATATGGATTCAGCAAATATAGGGGACGGTATTAACGTCCCGAAACTAAAAACTTTCCTAAAATAGAAACTTGCTAAAAATGGTAATTTTTGGTTAAACGCCGAAACTTAACGAAAAACTCTATAATTTTATTTAGTCGCGTTTTGTTAATTAAGTCAAAGCACAAACACTCATGGATGTCTTTTTCACTTAAACGTTCGTAATAATTTTCGTATAACTTTCCCGTCCTTTCTAAATGCGTCATTGTGATTTTAGGTCGGCAAAGGTAGGACCTCATTGCATTAATTCCTCTCATTGGACTATTATCTCATCCATTTCTTAAGGCGAGTTCAATACCCTACGTTTTACTATTGCTACTTTACTACTTTGGGGGTGAAAACATTGCTTGTTTTTAAACTATGGACACAGTACCTTTACATTGCCTTTATCCTGTTATGTGTTGCCTAAGTTGTGAATAGACCACTAATGCCCGAACTATCATGAACTGTTAATTTTTTAACCGACCGTACTGGTTAAGTGAGCGTGAATGTTGTAAATAGATCTATTGGGACTAATTATCCCTATCCGGGTAAGTTGCGCTTACTAGATTCGGGAGACACGAACAAACGGATATATACCATGTCGGAGTTCACTAGGTGATCTTGGTCAGATACCTCTAGGCAGTTAATTTCGTTGGATTGGCATATAATAAGATCTCTTTGAATTGAGCCATCGTGTCATGACTTAGCGCAACAGTTAAATACTATTTATGTGAAGTTGTATCTGTTATAACTGTCACATGGTACTGTGAACTTGTGGTCTACTCTTAATACTAAATTCAAACCTATGAATTCACCAACTTTATGTTGACTATTTTAAGCATGTTTTCTTAGGTGTTAGCTGGATTATTCTTGAGGTGCTAATTGATGTTGCATTATTGCCGGTGTCTTTCAAGAAATTTTTTTATCTTTAAACTTAAAATACGCGTTGTCTAAAAACATGTTATGGTGCCGAGAGCTGCATTTTTTTAAGCTTCCGCTAAAACTATTTCAGATTTATGATTATGAAGAATGTAAGACTTATTTGTTTTTATCAAAGCAACGAGTTTGTTTTATCAAACGTCCACGATATTTGCTAATTAATACTAATTTATCCCGGATTTTTGCCAAATAAAAGCTCAATTAAAATGCCAATAGAATAGAAAATGTGTGCTTTTATTCCAAAAGTGCTGGTTAAGGATTGAAAAGACAAAAAGAAGCAAAAACGATCAAAAACTGACAAGAAACGGGAAAAAGACAAAGAGACCAGAGCAAGAATGAAGAATCAGCCAAAGATCACAGCCGGATCAGCCCGACACAGAAACAATGAAGTCAAGAGTCAAAATAATGAAGCCAAGGACCAATTATGTCAAGTTTCAAAGTTCAAGGGCCTATTTTGAAGATAGAAGTCTCAAGACTAAAGTTGGCAAAGAGTGGAAAGTTGCTTAAAAAGAGAAAATAGAAGAAAACGTACTCAAGGACTGAAACGCCATTGATCAACCCTGTTTTACACTAGATATGGCGATATGAAAACGGGCCGAATTGAGCTATTATCCCATTCTTTTTAACATAAACCCCGTCCTTTCTCGCTAACCCCCAACATGCCTCGTAACAAACTTTAACTGTTTTTTCCCGCAAATCCCTCACAAACCCAGCACAAAATCACCCTCCCCCGCTCTTCTATATAAACTCAAACTTGATCACAATCGCTCCCCACTCACAAGAGACACGTGTAACACCCCTATTGGCTATAACACCTCATCAAACCAAGCCCAACGTCCAAAATCATTCGACAAAGTTTCAAGGGCTTGAGATTGAAATGACCTTCTATAAATCTCTTCCTCCTCTTCACTACTCATCTATAAATAGAGGCTAGGACATCACTTTTTGAGTTGTTGTTTAGTTTTAAATTTTCAGTTGTTGTATTTTCTTTAATAATAAGCATTTTTCTTTTAAGCTTTTAGACTCAGTTTAAAACACTTGTACTTTCCTCATTTCTACTTGTACTTCATCAAATAGAGCAATACATTCAGTTTTTAAGTCTTTTCATTCTTCGATTTCAAATTAAAGTCAATTCTACTTCAATAAGCCCTCAATACCTCTTTTAGCTTATTCATGTCAAAAAGCTCAAGCTCATTTAAATCTTTTTAATTAGTTCATTAAACTCATTACAATCTATTCACATCAAAACATGGTTCCATTTGGAATTCCGTTGATTCAATTTTGTAGGTTCAAAGAGGAAAATAAGCAATGTTAACAGCTTATAATTCCAACCCCCCCCCCCCACCCCTCCCCCCCCCCTTGTTTTTGATTGTTTTTAAGCTTATGGTTCAGAGCTTGGAAGCCTATAGGTTTCTAGATTAGAGCCACATCAACTCTACAAGAATGCTCATGTGCCTGAGACTCCAACAATTCCTCAGGTTAACATTTCAAAATTCAATTAGCTAATTTCAGGTAAAATGAATTTGACATTTGCTTATTTCATTACAAATTTTGTTAAAATCTCTTTAATGACATTTGTTTAGGTTTGTTATTAAGATGTTTAGATTTTTCATTAAATAAATTTTGTGCAAAATTACTTTGTCCTTCAATTCTGTCATAAGTAGAAATTAAAGCTAGGAGAGTAACTAGTTTTATCTCATTAATAAGCTAGTTCTTTTAAAGTTTAAAAAGCTTAAGTAGTTGAATTTTAGTAAGAGTAGATATTAGGTTTAAGCTGTTTTAGTGTTTAAATAGTCTTTAAGTGCATTTAGTTTTGACAGCTAGTCTTAAACTAGTGTTTGGGTTAAGGCTTGTTTGACTATTAAAGTCAAAGTCATCCTGTCAAACTCTTTTAAATAGTTGAGGTTCTTAACAAGTTTAAGTTTTAAAAAGGATTTGGGATTCAGTTTGTAATATTTCAAAGATTTGAGTTTAAAATCTTTGCATTAGCACCAGGACAGTAGTTAGTTCAAGGTAAATTTAGAAGTTAGTGTTTCATAAACATTTTAGAGCTCACTTTTAATCAATATAGGTTTAGTTACATTTAGCAACCTAGTTAATGAGTTTTAAGGAAGAAGTTCAACCTGCACTTAAGTTTCTTTTACCAAATGCATCAGCATACAGCAGTCTAAACTGCTGTTGCTTTACATTTTCCATTCATTTTTTTAGCTTTAGTCATTAATAATTAGAGTTTGAAATTCAGCATATTAATAGTACCCTAGTATCCTAATATAGATAAGCACTAAGGTTTCCTTAATCAGCTTTTATCTTAGCTTATTTTACCTCTGAAAAGTAGCATAGTAGCAAAGTAGACTTATAGCTTAATTCCTCTTGAATTTTATTCTCTAGTTTTCATTTTTAAAATCATTTTACCTAGGTTAGTTTCATAACCTTAGGACAGCTTAAATCCAAATTTTCAGCTTGTAAGGTTTAGTATTAAGCAGTGTAGCTTATTAGAAAAAAGCTCATTTCAGTTTTAGTGTGAACTTGCACATTTTAAGTTCATTTTTATTGTTACTTAAGTTTGAATTAGCTTTATTTTTCTTAAAACATCTCTATACACATCTTTATTCTACAAGTAAGTTCTCTTTATAAGTTTTCAAATTTTATCAAGTAATAAGCTTGAAATAAGCCAAAATCTAAAAAGCTTATTAAAACCTTAGTTTCTGTGACAGAATCAAAAGCTTAGGTTTCTAGCTTATCCAGTCGTTAAAAGTAGATAATGCTTTCATTAAAGTTGCTTAGAATAAGCTGCTTAACAACTTTGTAGTTTTAAGTTTTGTCTGAAAATCATTTTTTAGATAAGCAAAATAAGCCACATTCGTAGGGTCTAGTTGGTACTTTTCTTAAAGTGTAGGGTCCCCCGTTTTCTCTTTAGTGAAAATTTGCCAAATTTAGCCCGCCTACCCTGTAGTTTACTTTCTTACAGTTTATACCCTGTTCTTTCTAGGCAAATAAATAGTTTTAATATTTTAGAAAATAGTTTTATAAAAATTAGGGTTTTTAGTTAATTGATAAAATTAGGTGTCAATTAGTTAATAAAAATTGGGGCTTTTTGTGTTTTTAAATTTCTGCACCTTTGAAGTTTTTAAAAACCATTTTTCTATAATTTTCTCAGTAAAGTTGTATTTTCTAGAAATTAAAATAGATTTTAGTTAATTCATTTTTCTTAGATAAATCATAAAAAATAGAAAAATAGTTGAAAAATTAAAATTCTTTTTGCATTAATTTTCATTTTAAATCTAGTATTTTTGAAAAATAAAAGTAAAATTTTAGTGTTAATTTTTAGAAAAAGTTTATTTTTGATAAAAAAAAATATCATTAAGATCTTAGAAAAATCATAAAAATCAAAAATACATAAAAAAATTCTAATTCTTTTCCTAAAAATTTCATTTTCAATATTGTGATTTTTAGTATAACTTTTGTTAAAATTCGTGTTTTTGAGTTTTAATTTCAGTTCTAAAATCTCGCGTGTATTACGTTTTGTGGCTTTTACATTCGTAGCTATTTCATTGTTTCTTTAATTCTTGCTTATTACATTTGTAGTGTAATCAACAATCAAAGTATCCTTTACTTTTCAAAACACGAAATCCGAATCCATTCTTAAAATTCTCAAGTTCACATTCGTTGGGACACACCCAGTTGTACAATCTTCCCGATAAAATTATATTTATTGTGTTTTCTTTTGTGAGATTTTACCTTAAATTCTCTTGGTTGAGAAGTATTATTGGAAAGAATTCTTACGAATTAACACTTTACGTATAGATATTTTGATTACAAACCAAATTTTTTGCCCGTGCCGGGGAAGTCGTGAACATTGTTGAAGAGTATTCGTTGAAGTAAGTTTTTGAAGATTCCGTTCCTTTGGAAGTTTATTATGCTATATTTTGAAAAATATATAAAGTTCATTAATTCGATTCCATCGAATTAAAGAAACAAAATATATTAATAAACATTTGAGTACTTGATATCCTTCTTAAACCATTCAATAAACAACAAAACAAAAATACGTGAAGTACTTGCAGGTACACGACCTTTAATGTACAAACTAAAAGGGTAGTTTAAGGAAAGTATAGCTATTCTCTAAGCATTTCATTGCGCTCGCGAAGCGTTTCCGCTCACTTGGGCGTATTCTTAAGACTTAAACGGGTAACTTGTAAATAACGATTACCAATAATATTTTGTTTTTCATTCGTATTAAAAACGAAAAAATTTTAATTCCCCCAAAAAGAATCTTCTCAATCTCAAATCTCTATTTATTAAGTCAAAAAAGTTAAAAATATTCTTCTGTATTCCTCTGATTCGTTTAATTCTCATTTTTCTTTATCCTCTATAACTATTAAATCTTATCGCTTAACTTCAAATCCCGTTATTCAATCAAAGATGTTCAACCTTGCGAATTGGTACAATCTAAAGAATGGATGCACAATAGGTAATTCTTAAGACCAAAATTCATTGTTCTGTGATCCGACTCTTTCACAGTTGTGCGTTTGGTGGAACCCCAGTCGAGTGGCCGTATTGTCATGGATGTCTCTTATACGTACGAAATTTAAAAGATTTTGTTTGCATATGTGTTATAATGGAGTTTTTCAAAAATTTTCAAGATCCTCCCGACGTCGACCAATGACAATACCAACATGTTAATGCTCCTCGAGACCAAGCGTTGTTGAACAAGAACCCCGGTGTGTATATTTCACAAATCCTCCACAAAGCATTATAAGAGTAAGTTAAGAGTGCGGTGATATCATTAAATGGATTGTTTGTCAAAAAAACATTTGTGAATTTTGTGGAAAAGGTGCTCATTTCGTTACAATTGCCACCAAAAGATCCCATCATTTCGGTGCCGGAACCGTCTATAATCAAAATTCGATTGTTTGCCCACAGATTCACAAATTCTTCTCAACATATTTTTGTTGTAAATCGGGAGGTCCTCATGAGACTTACCAATGTCAGCCGATGAACCAAGAGTATTTTTATTCTTCCGGTTTTGACCAATTTCAACCCCCACAGTTTTCCAATGTTTATCAGACTCCTCCAGTAGCAAGTATGGAAATGCTACATGCTCAAGCGATCTATATAGAATCTATGCAAAGCTGCTGTTGAAGTATGATACCATACCCTCATAAAGAAAAGAGCATCAAGTTAAATAACTTGCGGAGAGTAAATTTTTGAAAATCAATCAGTTGTGAAGAGGAGCAATGTCAACACTGAGTATTTTATGCAAGAATTTGTTGCAAAGTCTTCTTAATGATTTACAAATTCTTAAAATGAAACCAACCACCAAAGCAAGAAACCTTAACCAAATCCAAAAGATCAGAAGAGAAGAGTATTGTGAATTGCTTCAGAGGAGAGATTCAAAAAGATAATCATAGTTTTAAATGGAAAGTCAATCTTCTCAAGACAGAGAAATCCAAGATTTTGGAGTTTTCAAAAACAGCAATATTAGAAGAAATGAAAGATGGATAAAATAGTTAAATAAGAGAATATCGGAAAGGAAGAGATCCTTTTTGTTTATAGAAGAAAATGTAAAATAAATTTATGAGCTTAAAGATAGATTCCATTGTTCTAACTTTGAAATTGGGAAAATCACACAAGAAGCAAAAGAACTTAGAGAATCTGAAGCTAGAGTTCAAAGTCGGAAGATTATCATTGACAATGATGACGATGATTTAAGATTTTATGCGGTGCATCCGAATACGATTCACACTCCCGTTTTTGCAAAACTAGACCTAAGATTCCTCAGAATGGGAACGGTCCATATTAACATTATTCCGGAAACGGAGGCTATTAGTGTTGAGACCCTTGTTTCAAACCCAAGTGAGTCCGATGACTTTAGTTTGGGGGAGTGTAATTTGTTCGATATCGATGATTCTTTTTACGAGGAGTCCACGAGTAGACTTGCTCATCTTGCTCCACTTTCTCCAGAAATCGTTGAAGCTTGTGTCAATGACGATGATATCGACGAAGATGACGATTATGATGACGATTTTTATGATTGTGTTGATATTGAGGAGGACGGAGGACAGGAGAAGAATTGATGCTCGGATTTCTAAGATCGTTGACATTTTCTACGGAGAAATGTAATCGAAAGTATCTTTTAATTGAAACGAGATTAACACTTTAAATCTTTCGTCCCCTCTTCCGATTTCCTCCTACCTATTCCGATATCTCCTACAAATTACCCTCCTCTACTATCCCCGTTGTGGATATTGATTTGTCGTTAGAGGAGCGATTTGCTTAGTTTTTTCTGATTACTCATAGACACCGGTTTATCGAAGTGACCATGATTCAAGGACACTACGTCCTATTGATGATTACCCCTTGAAGACTCGATGATTTTTCCGCGAGTACGATTCATTTATCTTTTATGAGAGCCCGTGATGGCTAAGTTAATGATTTTGATGAAATTAACACTATGAACTGTTCTTACCCGGTATAGTAAAATGTTGTCTCAAATGTAAGAGAGATACCTTCACAATTTACACCCTATCATTTTTACCATTTGTCATCTTTCCCGAGGTTTGACCCGTATCTTACTCCACGGGATGAAGATAAAGTTTTTAAACGTATTATTGATAATGAACATTTAAAGACAAAGTCAAAAGATTAGCTCCAATCAAACTCTTTGACTCTTGATGAGTTTTTGACCCTCTCCACCCACCCTTTAATTGACCTTTAATGTTACTAAGCATTTTCTGGTTCACATTTTCTCTCTTAAAATCTTTTCCTAAAAATTTTATGAACCTAAATCAAATGCTTTGGTATAATCTTTCATCTCTAGTTTGGGGAGGTTGTCACCTCTTGATTTTCTTCACGCATCTATATCCACCATAAGAAAACTATTGGGGTAAAGAGTCAAGCGAAGGAGAACGTCAATAATTAAACAAGCGCTCGTGGGAGGCACCCCATGCTTATCCTTTTATTTTCTTTTTCTTTCTATTATTCTATGCTTCCCCAAGGACAAATCAATCGGGCCAGTATAGCTTGTACCGGTTAACAAAAACTAAGCGTTTTAGAGATGTCTTTTGAGCTACCAATGTAAAGAAGTAGAGGAATCTTGTTCTTTTCGTCTCTTGTTGGTTGTTTGTTGATTTTTGTCTAGGTTTTTCCGATTTTGGAAGCTTCATGGTTCAAATGGTGAAGAACAAAGCCAATTCCCACAATTTCCAACGATGGATCTTCAATCTTCTCGTCATAAATAGGAAAACTCAAATCTCTATCTTGTTTTTATCGAACTAACATCTATTCTTTGGCATGACCATTAATTTTTGTAATAGATTCCGTTGACCCTTATTTTTAAACTTTTAGGACTAAAGTTTCATTTAGATTTGGGAAGGATATCATCGATAAATGACTTTGCACTTCACGCGAACCTTGTTTGAATCTTTTTGAATTACATTGTTTGGAAAAAAGTGAGAAATTTTAAATTTTTTGCTTACAAAAAACTCAAAGAACTTAAGTTTGAAAAACACTTCTTTTTGGTAGTCCCGTTGGTGAGAAATTAGGAGTTAATTTGATTTGACCGTGTGAAAAATGCCTAGGCTAGTTTCTTTTAACCTACCTTTTTGGCAAGCTTTACACAAATCCTATGGCTATTGGATTTTAAAATGTGAAGAACAAGAAACTATTGTAGTAAAGATAAGTGCAATTTTGTGAAAGCAAGGTATTTGGAAACCTAAAGCTTATAAGAATTGATTTTGTGTCTTTTAATCACCCATAAGCTCTTTAACAAACTTAATCATACGTGCTCTTTTTAATTTAGTAATCAACCAATGTCTTTAGAAAAAGTCCTTACATATTGAAAATAATTTAATGTAAGTAAGATTTTTGGTTTCAAATTTATAAGTTGCTTTACCTAAAATGAAATTTTTCCATTCAATGCAAAAATATAAATTATAAAAAGTATGACCCAATAACATTCTAATGCAAAAACTTTAATTTTTCGTGCCAATGAAACATTCGAAAAAATAGAATTAACAAAAGCTTATATTTAGTTTTATAATCGTTGGCGGTATCATGTTAAGAAAGGCTCATGGGGTCGCAACTAAGGATAAAACTATGTACGGAGAGCAAGATAGGTTCGTAGCATTCAACGCTAGGGAGCGCGGCCTATGTGAAGAATGCAACTAAGGGACTTTGGATCCTAAGCTTTGTACGAAAATGTTGTCGCGATAGACCCACAAACGTATAGCACGGGGTGGGGTTTTCGAACCTAAGAACAACAATCCTATTGCAAAAAAATAATTATATACATGGAAATAAAAAGAATGGTTTAAAGAATTTCATTTTCATAAATCAATTTATAAGGTTTTTGTTTCCTAATCTCTTTTAGACTTTGAAGTCAGGTTTATCTAAGTTATAAACTTTGAAGCTCTCAAGGCTTATTTGTAAAGCTTAATGAATTTCAACTATGCAGATAAATTGATCAATGTTGATTAAAAAAGTGCACACTCTTAATCAATATTAATTCCCGGGAGTGAAAAGTTTTCACAATTTACAAGTATACGAACTTAATCATTTGGACTTAATATTGACCAAGATCTTGGTTTATCAGCTTTGTTATAGCTAGTGAAAAGTCAAGGATGACGAATTTTCCTCTTTTTGTGCTCTATTAATCGTGAGTAGCCTATTTACGATGAGCCTAAAATACGCAAAACTTGCAATGATTGCCATTAACGTGTTTCCATAAGAATAAATGATGAGAAAAGTGAAAGTTGTTTTAAAAGGTAATTCATAAAAGGTTCTAAACAAGGGCATTTTGGAAACTTCTTAGTTTACAAAGTGTACACTTCATAACATTGCGTGAGGACACGGCAATCCTTTAGTTTGGGGAATTTTGATATTTGCTTAATTGTACATCTAATTTACCCGGGATTTTGCCAAATAAAAGCCAAATAAATGCCAAAAGAATAGAAAATGTGTGCTGTTATGTCCAATTGTGCAGGTAAGGATTGAAAAGAAAAAAAAGAAGCAAAAAACAATCAAACACCGACAAGAAACGAGAAAAAGACAAAGAGTCAAGAGCAAGACAAAGAAATCAGCCAGAAATCACAGCCGGATCAGCCCGACACAGTCAAATTCAGTCAAAGATAGAAACAAAGAAGTCAAAGACCCAAATTACAAGTCAAGGGGCCAAAGTTGTCAAGTGTTCAAAGTTTCAAAGCTATTTTGAAGTATTAAAGTCTCAAGGACTAAAGTTGACAAAAAAGAAAAGTTGATTAGTAAAGAAGAAAAGAAAGAAATCAACCACAAGGGCCAGTACTGCCATTCTTCAAACCTGTTTATAACTACATGACGTTCGAGGAGTTCGGGACCAATTTAATCGTAAATCATAAAACTTGTCGATACGCCATCCGAAGAGGCCTCATTATGAAACTCCCTAGTAATATAGTACTTTGATAACCACATAATATTCTATATAGCATAATCACCAACTAATGGTTTTGGTAAAATATATTATTTATAAAATGAAACGTTTCATAAATATACTTTCGTAAAATGACCTAATTTGTCTTTTTAAGTCCGTTGCTCGCGGTTTCTTACGTCCACGTCTTCGTGATTAAGACGGTGATCAAATATTACATTTTCATGATTTTGATATTCTGCGATGAATAGTATTTTTACTGTTCACGACAGCTCGTTTGTTGTTTTTGGGTTTTAATTAGCGTAAACTCGTAATCGTAATAACTTATTCGTTTTAATCCTGATTTTAGTGATTTCTTTGAGTACGTCTTTGTTATTAAAATATGTATTATATTTATAAAGTTGAGTCAGTGATGAATAGTACTTTTACTGTTTCATAGTTTATAAATTACTGTTTAACTTTAATTATCGAAAATGTCGTAGTTTATTCGTTATAGTTCCGTTTTTAGCGATTCTTTCGAGTACGATCTCGTAATTAAAAGTTATATCATATTTTTGATGTTTTAAAAACATAAGTTTCTGTAATGAATAGTGATTTTTATAAAAATAGTTTTATAAAAGTATTTATCGTCGTAAAATCGTAATTAACGTATCTTTTTCGTTATAAATTGGTTTTTCGAGTTTCTTATCATTTTGGAGAATCGTTCATGAGGGCGTTATTATTTTTATATGAGGTCAAACCTACTGTATGAAATTCGAACTAAAACAGCCCTTGTATTATCCAAATGTATTCTTTTATAAAAAGCTTGTTTTATTAACTTTATAAACCCTAATTTATACTTAAACATGTTTATACTTAAACCATATGTTAACATACTTTTACATTCCTTTTTCCATGATATATATAACCATATGACATAAGAATAAGTGCATAAATTCATAAACATAAGTGAAAACTCATTTTACATATTAAAGTACTTAGTGTGATTTAGGCACATATATTCATATTAACATAAAATAATGATAATAAAAACAGTATAAAGAAATTAGAAAGAATCCTTAGAGATGATGTTTTGATTGAGAAATAAGTGCTAAACCAGTGTGTAGAATTCAAAACCAAAGCTTACAAGCTTATAAACCCTAGATTAGGTTTGAAAAACCTCCCCAATCTTCCTTTTCATTCTTAAATCCATTGCACAAGCTTATAAACCCTAGATTAGGTTTGAAACCCTAATCCTTCCTTTTCTTCTTAAATCCTTGCAATTGATTATCCAAGGCTTGTAAATATTTTAGTGTGCCTTAGGATTGATGTGTATAGGTTTGTATAGATTGTAAAAATTTTGTATGGTTTGCTTATGGATGGGATATGAGCCGTGGGTTCTTAGAGAGAAAGGGAGAAAGAAAAATGGATTTTTGTAAGTATAAAGTGTATGATAAATCTCTTATGCATGCATGTATATATAGGAAGAGGTATGAGATATTTGTAGTTGCAATATTTGACTAGAAAAGTCCAAGGGGGGGTTCTTTGCCGTGGGAATTCAAGGGAACAAGGGGAGGGAAACAAGGAACTTAATGGCTAATGTTTATGTGTTTATTGGTTCCCCTAAGTAGGAATCATCCCATGATTTCTAGGATTAATGTTTCTTGTTTATTTTCTTTTCTAGTTAATATGTTACTTGTGTATTTTAATAAAGAAAGTGTAAGTGATTAAATGTAAATGTGTAGTTTTTATTTTAAAAGTTATACTTTGTAAAATGTTTGTTATCTTGTACATATATATATATATATATTGGACGTGTATATATATATATATATACATATGCCTAAAGTTTTATAAACTTTGATCATTGTATAAAAACCTAGGTATTTGTTGAAGCGTACGTTAATTTAGACGGTTCCGGGAATACCTAATTGTCATTTATCGCGAAACGTAAACGCTTTCACGTATCCGATAAAATAACTTGTGTAATGTTAATAATTATTCTCAAAATAATTAATTAACCCTTGCTTGACGTAAATAATAATTTGTTTGGCGTCCGTTTACGTTGATTGTTGATTTTTAGTTTACGCGATTTAACGTATCGATTAAAATTAAAAGCGAACGCGTACGAGAAAAAAAATAGTGAATTTAAATAGCATTGTAAATGACCTGAAAATACGGAATGTTACACAATTCTTCTCATCTCCTTCATACTTTTCTTGTTCTTATAATGAAGTGAAGTGATTATTTTGGATCCGACATTTGGTATCAAGAGCCTCGGGTAGATCGTGGTTGTTTTGTGGTTCTATAATATCAAAAATCTTTTTTTTGTGGCTTATTTATTCAATAAGATCACGTCTCGTAAAATTTTTGGGGCTTATTGGTTCGTTTTGCTTCTCTACTCCTTGCTTCACTTGTTCTATCACTTCTTGTATTTGATATGTGGTTATAAGCTCAAAATTTCTTGGCTTATTTTCATATTCGTGACTTATTTTTCCTAATAAGCTCACGGCTTTTTGGCTTATTTGCTATTAAGCTTCTTGGTTGTTCTGCTTATTACGTGTTCTTGCTACTTACATACTCACAAGCTTAGTCCTTTAAACCTAAACCTCCAACTAGTCGTTTAGGTTTCAAAATTTCGAGCTTATTTTGGCTTATTCAAGCTTATTTTCGTGGCTTATTTGTGTTCATCTTATTTTATTTGTGGTCCTAACCAGTCAACAAACAAGAAACAAGATCCACAATTTTAGCCTACAAAGACAAGGACACTTTGTTTGTTAGTTTAAGTGGTCCACACCCGAAAGTGACCTCAAGCGGAACATGTATGTTTAGGTCAAGCGGAATATGCAGTTATTCTAGAAGCGAAATAAGTATAGGTTTAGTGTAAGCGAAATATGCAGGTGAAAGTTCAAGCGAAATATTACAATTAACTAAAACGAAACTCTGCCAAAATTTTTTGAAATTCAAGCGAAATATGTACGAGTTCAAGCGAAATATGCAGTTCAAGCGAAACATGAAGGATTGAATTTCAAGCGAAGTGTGCAGTTTTAATTTCAAGCGAAATATGCATTTCAAGCGAAACATGAAGGATTGAATTTCAAGCGAAATATGCAATTTTAAGTTCAAGCGAAACATGCAATTTACACTTCAAGCGAAATACATTATTCAAGCGAAATGTGTAATGTTTTGAAGCAAAATATGTCATTTTCAGTCCAAGCGAAATATGCACACTTTCAAGCAAAATATGTCAGTTTCGA